>JAFIRS010004968.1:0-69303 GCA_018342105.1 Gonioctena quinquepunctata
CCCTCTTCCACGACCGAACATGAAGACCGTGGGGTTTTCTTCCATCGAACTTCACGGGGAATGGGGAGTCATCAGATATCGCCACCTCGGATGAAATTTCGGACGAAATGTCTTTAAGAAGGGGCAATGTAACGAACCAGGGAACCTGTCGCCTCACGTGTTGCCATCGACAGCGATGAGATCATCCCCGGAGATATTCGAGAACCATCCAGTCCTTGCCGCGAAAACAACGGTCAATATTGGAAACAATTGAATATCTAGTCGCCAACCGTCCGAATTCGAAACATCGAGAATCCCGTATCGGAGATAAATAGACAGCCCTCAAGAGGGAGTAAACAGTCTGAACGAGCCCATACGATCGAGCTATACAGTGGAGTAGTAATATAAATTAAGTTGTAGATTAAGTGTGAAATAAATTAGTAGAACCAAGTTAAGTTTATTTACGTTACAGTATGCATTGAATTTAAAATTTTCTGACAATTTCATAATTCTCCGCCTGTCAAAAGAACCATATTTTCTCTTGAAATGATTTAAAAATATTCTAATTGCACCACAATAATATAAATGTGGTTGCACATTAAAATGAACCCAAATAAGTACTCACTAATATAAACATAAGCAAGTGTGAAAGTTTGAAATGAATTCAAAACCCATATAGGTACTCAGATAAAATATGTCTTACATTTGCTTGAAATTATTATTTATAATAACGGAGGACAAATAAAAAACGGTGGATTTACTGCAATAGACAAATAAATCATAAGTACGAATAATCCAGAAAACAAAACTATTTAAAACTTTTTCTTTGTGATATTTGATGAATATAAAAATAAAAGAAAGGAATCACGTATCCCATAAGGTCCAGAGAACAAATCTATCTAAAATCAGGCATTCTGAAATAAACACAGGACAGCAAAATATATTAGTTTCACAACTGTGTCTTGAAATCCCACTTCAGTTGTGAAGATATCTAAAAAATGAAACAGTTGATGGTTTATGCTGAAAATAATCTCTATTCCTAGGATGAGAGCAAACGCATGCAATGGTCAGATTCTATCGGAAAATATCTCCGTTGCTGTATTTTATT
Organism: Gonioctena quinquepunctata; assembly: GCA_018342105.1. Classification (NCBI taxonomy): domain Eukaryota; kingdom Metazoa; phylum Arthropoda; class Insecta; order Coleoptera; family Chrysomelidae; genus Gonioctena; species Gonioctena quinquepunctata. The sequence goes on from JAFIRS010004968.1 coordinate 1,088, forward strand.
TGCTCGAAACATTTTTCCAGCCATTGATTGGAGAAGAAGCTCCTGAAGGATGCAAAACCATTACGCATGTGAGTATTCAGTTTCATTCAATATTGAGTACATGAGTTAGCTATTTATTCTTATAAAACAGTCCCGCTTTTAAATTCCTCCCCCTGTTAACTTCAGAATGGTTCGACGTAGAACAATTAAAACAAAACATTGAATGATATCACCGATACTACTTTTGAAATGAAAGACATTGAGATTGCCCGATGCCCGGAGGGGGCACATCAACTTGAAAATTTTAAATAGCATGGGGGTCAATACATCGTTGAAAAGATAATTAGATTCTCTTTCAACCATCCTATTTTTTTTGAATTTCGCTGAACATTTTTCACACAGGCATTTGATATGTCAAATATAAGTGCGTATTTTTTAATGGTACCCATCAATAACTTTGATCGGTTTAGTGAAACAATGAGACATGACATTTATTGAATGGTATTACCAGTCCCATTTGAGAGAAGATACATAAAATTATCTGACAGAGGGCGTTGGGGAATCTACTTAAAATTTCGAAAGGCATAGAGAATTTGCAATCGTTGAAAAGGAATTTTCAATTTTTTTAAACATAGTGCTCGGAATCACAATTGCGGTTTTTTAATAGCCTCCCTTCACCCTCAATTTTAATTTTTGAACGCTTTGACATAGAAAAAAACATTTTGAATGATATCACTGATATTACTTTTGAATAGAAGAATTGTGATCCTCGATAGAGGGGGATGGGGCTCATCAACTTGAAATTTCAATTATATCATCGTTGAAAGTTACCACCTCTTTCAACATCCTATTTTTTTTAATTTCGTTCGAACGTTTTTTCACAATACTTTGAAATTTTGTTATATGACATTTCAAATGCATATTGTTAAAAACGTATTAACAAATTGAAAAAATAGATTGTTGAAAAGAGAATTGAGTTATCTTTCCAACGATGTGCCACTTGACCCCCCTGCTATTTGAAATTTTTAAGTTGATTTGCCCCCCAGCGTTATCGGGCACTCACAATGTCTTTCATTTCAAAAAGTGGTATCGGTGATTTTATTCAATACCTTTTTTTTTTCATCGTTCTACGTCGAACCGTTCAAAAGTTAACAGTTAATTAAAATGTCAATACCATTAAAATCAATTTCGACAGCTGATTTTTGAAAAAAAAGAGGTACAAAAAAAAACAACCGCGTTTCTCTAATCTAGTGTTACTTTTTTTTCTAAATTGGACCAAAGTTGGTATAATACACATGATGTTGCTCAAAAATAAATAAGCAATGCCATTAATTGACATGCACTAAATGCTCCCCAAAGGTCTGAATTTTTTTAATGCTGGTGTTAACTTTTTTTTAAAAACCCCTCACTTTAATCGGTTGAAATATATCATCTGGAATAACTGAACACCCAGGAACACAATGTTACAAAAAATATTTTAGTGATTGTATTATTCAATCAATGATTGTAATTTCTCATAATGAATGATTATTTGCTAAAAATAATGCAATTAAACACAAACATTGTAACTTTTCTGATATTGAAATTTTCCAACCCACTAACAGCAATCTACTCTTGGGACGGGGGTTTAATTGCAATAACGTTAACATTGAAGCGTGTAGTACATAGCACCTTCCCGGCATGAAACTAAATGTTGCTGGGGTGTCTTTATCCTGATACCTTGATGTCCCAAGGAAATGTTGGGCTTAAGTGTCAACTCACAGAGTTATCAGACTTTACAATCATTTGGAAACAAGATATAACAACAAGTTACATCTCTCTAAAACGAGTATTCAAAAGATTTTGCACCAATACATCATTATTCGACAAATTTCCCAATCTAATTTCCATTATATTGGGCTTTATCATTGTGAACCTTTATTGTTGTAGGTGTTCTCATTCCCGTCAATAGGATACAAAACTTGAATACTTACTAAACTAACAAATCCTCTAAAAAAAAACTCCACCCACCACCTCAGTCCAATTGTTCCTTCTCAAAACAGGTTTTTTCAATCATTACTTTTTATCATGTTTGATCACTGGCCATTAGAGGTGGTTTCAATCCATATTATAGTCATTCAGGTTATAAGACCTTTTTTTGTTTCAAAGATAAATTGACTTGAATTCTTTTTTATTTTTCAGAGGGGTTTCCAGTGGAGAAATTTCTTTCGAAATGGGCAACTTGAATAGTTATTCATAATCCTATATTATTCTGCGAACAGTTTTACAATAATTGATTATACTTTGCTGAAAATCTTATAATAAAGGTGTTATTTGACTATTTCATTCATTAATTGCTCAAGATAATAATATGATCCAAACAGTAAAACATGACGGTTCCTATTGAAAATTGTTTCAATGTACTTTTATAATAAAATAAATTTGGTATTGATTTTTCTCTGAATTTTTTCAGTGAAACCATACTGAACATCCGATGAAATTTATTCCTGGTCCATCCTGTAGCACTGACCTGTTCACCTGCTCCTATTCCAAAACCTATATTGGAATCCTCTCACTATCCAAACAGACATTCCTAATACTCAATCTGATAAGTCACAAATCTGTTTTATTTGATTAGGAATGACATTTTGGGTAGACTTTTTCATTACTGAGTTTTACAATTAGAAAACCATATTGTATTTCCAAAGTGGCCATGGAGATAAACAAATTCCCTATTTGAGATCAGTATTCTTACAGCAGCTCTATATATGTCAGCAAAAAACAAAGCTGTAGATATCGGGAATCTATAACTACGGTAAATGATTTAGAAAGTACTGAGAAATTAGATACGAGACAAATTGAAATGCCAAAGTAGCTCTGTAGAATTTTCATTTCTGCTAATGCAAATGAATGTAGAGCTTGCTCAAAATTCAAATATAAACTTAGGTGAAAGGCGATAAACAGAAGAAGTGTACCGAAATCAAAAAAAATGAAAATTAAGCAACAGTTTTATATGAGAAGGAGGAGGAAACAACTTGAGTCAATTGATTAATATGAAAAAAGATTTGGTTGACTCGAAAAAAGATTGACAATTATATCAAGGACCTACCAGAAATGCAACAAAATATGATTAAAACTTGTTGTGAGGCAAGTTCATGTAAAAAAACAGGAAAACGTTATACCTCTTGACTGGATATACTCCTGTATCCTGATGAAAATAAAGAGCCCAAAGCTCTATAACCACATGAGGGAAAATAATATTCTGCCATTGCCATGCCCAAGCACACTGTCAAGGTAAGTAAAAACATTCTATTGATAAAAAACAATTATTTGGAAAATTTACAATTTTAAATCAACATTAGACTACTAACTTTTTAAATTATTTCGAATCATCTGATTGACACTGGTCGAGTATGGCTCGAAATTGAAAACGACGATCATAAATATTTTTATTTCCTTTTCTTCAACTAGAAACCCCATGCAGAGGTCCAGACAATTTTATAGAATATTCCTTCAACCATTGTGATTACAGAATATGCATTATTCAATAGTTATAATCTTAACCCCAAGAAACATCAGTGTTTCTAATAGGGAACTTTAATCTAAATACTGATTTCTATTTGATTGCATCAAAATTTGAAAGAACAATAAAATAAATGTCTTTGAATAGATTTTTTTCAAATTTCATTCCTGATAAAACTTTTGAATTGCTTAGTTTGGTAATTATGAAGTGTATAAAAGATATGAAATTGTAAAGATAAAATCAGCTGATTGCAGGTATATTTTTTATTCAATAGATCAGGAGCATATTAATCTAGATATCAAATTAAAAAATAATCTTGAGGGAATGAATCTCAATTACTGAATGATGAAGTAAAATCAGCTGATTGCAGGTATATTTTTTGGCATTCTATTATTACCTAATATTCATATGCTCTCCATAAAATCATTGTTTTTCTAAATCTACTAGTACTCAGACCCACCTTCAATTTGAGGATCTAAAAAAAGTTCAATTGTCCTAACAATAATTTGAAAGAGTTAAGATGAACATGAAGAGTAGGTTCTATGATTCTCCAAAGATAGGAAAGCAGCAGATTGTCAGCAATGTAAAGTATTTTTATGAAACTATTAGAGAAATTATAGACAATGAGGTACCAAAGTATCGCAAAAGTAGATATTTTCCATCCTACTATAGAAAAGCAACCATACGTGCGGTTATAGAAAAGAATAAATTTCACAAAAAATGGAAAATTATAAAATGAGAATGACCTCAATTTATTCAAAGTATCTCAGAGCTCGCTCGAAAGACTAATCGAAATAGATTTCAAAACTATCTACACTCATTGAACATGAATTACCCTCTAATTCTAAACAATTCTAAATACGCCCTATCAAAAACAATGCGCAAGTAAAATTCCAAAACGATTAGTTATGATACACGTAGCTAATAATGGACAGGATATTTGCAACCTGTTTTCAACTTACTTTCAAAAGGCGTGTACACACCAGAAACACATGACTTCAATTATAACAGCTCACCGTCAACCAATATTAATATTAATAACGAACTACATCACGTTCAACTCACAGAAAATGAGTAGAAAACGGGTTGAAAGAGCTTGATATTAATAAAGCTCTGGACCGGATGGAATACCGCCAAATTTTTGAAAACATCTCTAAATCTCAGCTAAACCCTAACTTGATTTTTAACCAATCAATTAACAGTGAACAATTTCCCGAATACTGGAAAACCGGATGTAATACCAATTTTCAAAACGGAAAGAAAACATAATAAGAAATTATAGGCCTATCAGTAAACCTATCTGCGATTCCTAAATTATTGAAAAATTAGTTTACAAATATATGCATTTTCTCGTGAAATCCATCATCATATCAGAACAGCATGGTTTTTTGCAGGGCGATCATTGAATCGAATTTAATAGAATATAGTGAATATTTATATAGTAACATGGACACAGACTACAAGTTGATGCCATTTACACCGACTTCAGCAAGATTCGATAAGGTTAGCCATAATCTTCTTCCTCGAGCGGCTTGTTGAGGTTGGGGAATACGAGGCTCACTATTGAGATGGGTGGAATCTATATAAAGAATAGGTCCCAATCTGTAAACAGTTCAAGGATTTCGTTCGGAAGAGTATATATTTCCTCATCAGGTGTCCCTCAAGGATCACACGGACCTTTATTTTTATCATTTATGTAAATAACATGTCGTGTTTAAACATGCCAACTTCCTGTTATATAGCAGAGATATGAAACTTTACCTAACCGTACGAAATTTAAACGACTGTCACAAGATCCAAGATGACCTTGATAGACTTAGTGAATATTGTGACTCGTCTAACTATATTTGAATTTTCAAAAAATGCCATTGCATCACATTCACAAGGAATATAAATCCGGTACACTTCGATTATTCTATAGGAATGGTCAAATAACCAGGGTTAGTGAGATTAGGGACCCAGGAATTATTCGATTCCAAACCAATTTTTTGATCTACATGTCGAATCAATCGCAAACTCCGCCTCAAGAATGTTAGGCTATGTAATGAGAACGTAAACATTTCGAAAACATCAAGTCTTCAATTTTGTCTATAATGCATTTGTGTACAGTAAGTTTCAAATTTCGCTTCTATTATATGGAGTCCTCAATACAAAACGTATATAAACCGCCTGGAAAACATTCGAACAAATTTGTCAAATATATTAGTTTTAAACAAAATTTCAATTACAACGGCGACATTGAAAATGGAAAACATTTCAATATTATATCACTATCGAGTAGAAGAGTGATCTCTGATATTTTATTTTTACACAAAATCATCTCAAATTCCGTAGATAATGCTAATATACTGAATCAAATTCAAATCAACGTTCCCATTCGGCCACTTAGAACTAGCCACCTGTTCCGCATACCATTTCGGAGAACTAATTCGTCTCAAAACTCTCCTCTATGTAGAATTGTTCGAAATGCTAACAGGTACACTGATCAAATCGATATTTTCTCCAAATCCCACCAAAAATTAAAGACCACTTTGAAACGACTCATGTATCAAATAATTTCTGCTTAAATTAGTAAAAGCAAACAACTAACAAAGAAACACTTTATCTTTGTTACTTTCTTTCAATTAGTATTAGTATATAAGTTTAAGTATAAGTAAAATTAAATGTATAATGTAGGTACTTTAGTGGACTTTTGTCTGTCTGTATCTTTCATGACCATTAAATAAATAAATAAATAAATAAATAACCAATCTCGAATTACACCCACTTCATGAATTACCTTTGTTGATACTGAATCTAACTGATCAATGCAGCATTTTGGAATGACAACCAAATGGAACCTAGGTTTTACCTAAGCAGTGCATAAAGCAGCGTTGGCATGATTTAATCATTTTGATTTAAATCAAATGATTTTTTCAGTAAAAATCAATGATTTAATCAAGGGTCTTTATTTCTAACTCCAGATTATCAAACTTAAAAATTAAGGTCTAACAGTATCTGAATAAATCATATGTCACTCTGCTGTATCGATATCAATGTCATTATTATAATATTTGAACAAAAAAACTAATTTTCTAGCTTTTTGTGTACCCAGTCGGTTGCGTAACTTGGTGTGCACAATTCCAAATGTGGAAAATACTCCTTCATTCAACCGATGCTGAAGGGGCTATCGCCCCAAATAGTTGCCTTAATATTGGATAAATTTTTTACTGTTCCTCTTTCTCAAACACATTTTTGTGTGACATTGTTAATTACTTCCTCTGCGAACATTACAGGTTTGAACGGTTTTGATTTCGATTTGAGTTTCACTATTACCGGCAATAAAACTGATTCAAACTATTAGTTCCATACTTGAAACATTTCGGTCAATCGCTGGTTTACTACAGGATTTAGTATCTACGTTAGGCTCAGTCTATAGCACTGATAGATATTTTTTCCAACCCTGTGATAAAGTCATAGACTAGTCTTCATATAAAGAAAATAACTTTCCGAAATTATTCTCAGACTAAACTAGAGGAATTGACTAATATTATGTGAATGGGCACTTAATTCTAATGATACTGATTGTATTTATAAAAAAATTATAGAAAATCTGGAACAAAAGGTGAATACAATTTCGCCACAAAAAACTATTAACTGCAAATATAATAATTTTCCCTGGTTTGACTACGAGGTAATGAATCTAAATAATAACAGAAATGAGGCTTATTGCACTTTTAGAAATAGTACTAATATAAACGAAAAAACAATACAGTGGGAAAACTATAAGAAATGTAGGAGTGCAGAAGTGAATACACTTAAAAAGAAGAAAAAACTATACTATGAAAACAAAATAGACTCAAATATACGTAACCCCAAAAAAATGTGGAAAACATTGAAAACACTTATACATCCAAATGATCCTGAAATTCCAAGTATTATAACATTTAACATAAGATGGTTGCATTAGCTCAATAAAAATGATGAAATAAGGCAGAGAACTTCAATATATATTTCCTTTTATAGCATTACAGAAATAAAATATATTATTCACACAGCACCATGGTCAGCAGTAGAACTTCCTCAGATAGAAAGTAGAATATCACACTTTGAAAAACTCTCAACAAACTGAAAAGTATAGTATGTGAAATAGATGATAAATGTAATTCTGATGTAATCAATGGTAGGGTTTTGAAAAGTATATTTCAAGGAATTGGTCATAATTTATGCCCCTCTTACTTTGGGGAATATATAACTTTTTGTCATCAAATACACAACCATTCTACTAGGAATAATAGATATGTTATGAGAACTAATTATACAAAAACCATGAATTCTTTATTTCACCAGGACTTTCGAGATATAACAATCTTCCAAACCACATAAAATAATGTTCAACACTTAATTCTTTCAAATCAATGCTACTTCGCTCACAAAAAACATATTGATTGTATTACATATTTTTTGATTTGCTATGGAAGAGCACCCTCAAATGCCTTTAATTTTGCAAGAACCTGTAAAACTTTTGAAATGGTCTGGAACTCTGTATATAATTATTAGTTTGAGGAAGGGTTGGGTTTTGGGTTGGTATTATATGGTCAGTTATGAATATATTCCAGTAATGCTCGTGATTTTTTTATCTAGCGCAATTAATTCCAAAAAAATTATAAACACCTCACAGATTTTTTTTCGTGAAATTGGAAATAATATTTCTTCAAAAATAATGTTGACTTTATTTCATATATGTCCATAAACACCTACTAAATATAATTTTGAGTGTCAGAATTCAACTACACGAAGTTTGTATATTAAATGTCTCAATTCTTTTAGGTTCATTAGAAACATAGACGGCACATTTGGATTTAAAAAAGAAGTTTTTTCCATGTTGAAGGAAAAAACTAAACATATGGAGGAGTATGAAAAACATGGATGTTTATTGGTGGATGAATGTAAAATATCCAAAACAAAAAAAATTTACAAAAATACGATGGAATTTGTTGGATTTGGGAGATCATACTCCAAAGAAAATGGAAAACAATCTTGGAGACCATGCATTGGTCATATTGTTCCAACCATTTGCAGGTCACGGTCTTCAAGCATTGGCCTGTTTTCTTAGTGGAGGTGATGTGACCGGGGAGATTTTATCCAAAATAATGTTGGAGTGTGTCATTCTTTGTGAGAATGCAGGACTTTACATTGATGTAAGGACCAGTGATGGAGCTTAGCTGGAACCGAAAAATGTGGAAACACCTTGGTGTCGAGAATAGCCTGGAACCTTGGTGTGAACACCCCATGGATGAATCCCGTAAATTGAGAATGTGCTCAGATTTTCCCCATCTCATGAAATGTTTGAGGAATAATTTAATCCAGGGTATGCCTGCCATACTTTATTTTATCACATATCATAAACAAATTATTCAAGATTCCCGAAGGTTGGGTTATGTTTTCCCATTTTGAGAAACTTTTCGAACATGAGTCAGCTAAAGAATTCAAAATGGCATCAGGTTGACAGCAAGCCATATCTACCCAAAATATGGAGAGAAGATGAATAAAGGCTAGTACTTCAGGTAACCTTTCGAATGAGTATAATCAAATGAAAAATATAGAAAAACTGTTTAATAATTTTTTATTTTCCAGTTGTAAGCAATACCACTGCTCTAGCTTTGCAAGGATAATATCAAGACAAAAATATATTCAGGAATGTTGATCCAACAATTATCTATTGCAAAAAAAACAATAGACTCATTGATATTAATGAATTGGTCAACACCCGACACTGCATTGAAACTTTAACTCTGCAAGAATATAGGTAAATATAATTAAAAATAAAATCTGAGAAATGTTATCGTGATAAAGAGCCACAAAATGGACACATGGATTGAAATATTCTTGCAACATTTTCATTATATGACCACTTTAACAATAGTTTTCAGAGCATATATAATAAAAACACATTTTAAAAATCAACCTGGAATAAATAATATACATTTTGCAATTTGAGGCACAAAAAGCACTGGAAAATCAATTTTGAAAAGTATTTGTTTATATGAGTTCATCCATCTGGACCATTACAATTAAATAAAGCCACATAATAAATGTATAACCTTCCATTGAATTATTTACAGGATCTGGATACATTTTTGATATATTTGGATTTATGGAAACAATGTTCTCCTGAAGATGTTTTCTGTCAGATTCTACTTATGAAGGGTTCAGAGCAACAGTCTCATGTACAATTTGACTTGATGAAGTATTTATCTGAACTTGGTTTCAAATACCTTGATGACATCCAGACTGAACGATCATTTGAGGTAATTATGATACATCATCAATTCTATCAAATCTATCGACTGCAATTGTGATTTTCAGCACTTTTTGGGATGATGAGAGCAGCAGGTGGATGCAAAAACTCATCCTGAATCAATCCAAGTTGGACAAATATTTCTGCTTGATGTCCCATATTCGCTAATAAAACCACCCAGGGAAGAATGTCACTGAGGGAAATGATGAAATCTCTTCTTCATGTTGGAGAATCTGAAAGAAAAAAAGATGAAAGTCTTCGATATTGAAATAGGAGAAAATATATCCGAATTTGAAGAAGACTTCTCCAACATTGATGAAACTTTCGCTTATTTCTGTGAATGTGGCTAAAAAATAAGAAGTAACACCAAATGCGGAGAATGTGGAAACGATACTGTATGAGAGGGAGATGAAAAAGTTCAATTATTTCATAAAAAATAAGAGCCGAGGATTCTTAACATTTCCTCAAAAAACTGATAAATTTTCTTCATGATGTTGAGGCTGCAATATCTGAGGTTTTTGAAAGTGAACAAAAAAAATTGTCTTTCGGAAATTTTAGGCAAATTGACAAATCTCTCCTGAAAGTTCTATAGGTTGTAGACTCCATCAGGAAGAACTATCAATAGATACACTGGAGTATATTTAATCTCAAGATTAGTATAGCTGAATTAAAGAGCACAATGAAAGAGCGCTCAAAAATAAATCCAAACATTTAGCCAAATGGTTGCTATGTTGAAATGATTCAACATTAGTCTTCATAACTTGTATACATTCTTCTATTTTTCTTCAATTGACTTTCAGTTTGAGAGAAAATATGTTGAATAGTCCATCAAACAAGTTTTTTGGGTTGTAAACCGGAATTAATTTTCTGAAAAAATTCACAAAAATCAGAGATTGGTGCAGATAGAATATTTTATTGATAAATTGTGTGTGCTTTTTCCCGAAATTCCAAGCAGAGTTAAAGTTTGTTAGGTTTTAATTTGATGAATATTTAAAAAAAAATTAATTTCACAATATAAACATGGGATTGGTGACATGCCATCTCACAATATTGCACTTCGTAAACCTTTTTTAAGAAACAAATTACTTGGGAGATTCATGATTATAACAGTTTAAAAATACGTTCAATATTTTCTGCTGGAGAAATACAACTTACATAATATGTAAACATTTACAAAATGTGATTTAAAAAATATTAACTGATAAATATTACTGTATACAAAAAAAGTCTACTTGTATCATGATAATGAAAAAAAAACTCTTCCCCCAATTTTTCATTCCATGTTTTTTTTTTATTGCCAAAGAATGAACTATGAAACTCTGAGTATAATTCTTCAACAGATACACCTCCATGACAATGAATTGTTGTTTTGAAAAATAAACTATTTCGAAACGTTGTGAACTTTTGGTTAGTCCCATTTACTTTAGGGATATTTTTCACGTTTGAAAATAATCCAGAATGGGAATCCTGTTCCCCACCGAAAAATTTGGGGATGGTGAATTTGGGAGAGATAAAAAAGATGAACATACTTGAAGGGTTGAAAAACGATGAAGGTGGAAGTGACAAAATAACAAACAGAAAACCAATTTTCACTTGAAATACTCATAAACAATTTTCATACATCCTTTGGCCACTAGTAACTTTTCTTTCGTAAATATGAAAAAGGAATTTGGGGTTAATGAATATTATCACAAACCACTCACAACTATCAATCATACAGAAAATTTTATTTTCTAAAAATTTTACACTCTTCATCCATTTACATTAATTTTTAATTCGACAATGAAAGAATCAATCCCTATCCCGGTTATCAATGTTTAAGAACCAAAAAGTTTTATACCAAATTTTGAAGACTTTTGTATTCTCCCAAAAAAAAAAACATAATTTTTCTATTATAAACAAAGAAAGATATTTCGCTCACATTATTGAATATTTTTTTGGGATCTAAAAAACGAGGGGCCAGCATAAATTTTTTATACCTATCCATAACGTATGTATTCTTCCCCGAATTTCAAAACAAACTTGTGTTGAGTAACAAATTCTTTTAACACGTTGAGAAGGCTTTGAGATAAAGCGATGCCCCGGCTAAGCATTAATGGGATGCCGCACAACATGTTTTTACCAGATAGCGGATTCCACGGGACTCGCGTTATAAGCTAAAAAATGGGTAGGCGATCAAGCGCCGGCCTAGTGACCAACTTATAAGGGGCCGAACCAAGATATAACAATTGGGATGGTTTTCTGGGCATAAAAGTGAAAAATTCAAAAAAAAATTTCCATTGTTTTTAAGAAACCGCGTGTTTGTTTGTACATAGCCACAACGATAAATTTGTTTCTAGCGAACAGATGACCACAACGCCTACTACATCATGTGACATTACATTGGTACCATGCCGGCTAATAATACAATGATTTTTATTTAGATGGCGGAGATCAACCCTGATGCCGCAAATTAAATCCATTAAAAAAACTAATTTAATTCAAAACTTATAATATATATATATATATATATATATATATATATATATATATATATAAAATTAAATAAGTCACACTTTGTGAAAGTAACCAAAAAAGATTGCGGACTGAGTGACTTTTTTTGTAAGGGCGTCCTCAACGTGTTTAATATAAATATATTTTAATTCCAATGACAAGAAAAAAGGTAAGAATCAGTGGGTTTTTCAAAACACAAAAATAAGAAAATTTTTATCAGTGTGAAAGTTCGTATTCTGTAGATGGTATATTTATTGGAATACATTGGAATTGTTAAAAATCTCTTTAAAACTAATAAATATACCTGCACATGGATATATTAAAACAATATTTTTTTTTTCATCAAAAAAAAAAATTGAGAAGGAACTTCTGCACTCAGAAAAAATAGGGGAACCCACGGGGAAAATTTAAAAATTCCCAAGGAGGTTTTTTAATATATTATAGAATACCCGTTAAAAGAAAAGAATATAAACCTTTTGGTTTTAAACCCCCTTTTGTAAAAGCCAAAAAGTATCTAAATTTTTATTACACTTGGTACAATTTTGGACGAGATGTTGAATGCATACAATTTTTTCAAAATTATCAGATCTTTTATAAAAGCACAGAGACCAATAAAATCCCAAGTACAATCTAGGAAACAACTTGTTATTGAAGGTTGAAGATGAACCTATTATTCACTATATGAATTGGAATTTTGTGAATTTTTAATTTTTTTATGAGTCAAAACTTTCCAAATTAGTTTTTAAAATCAACACTGATCAACATAGTCATTAAACTAGGCACTAAAACCACTTATCAGCAGTAAAGATATACCAATAACCAATATTTTGAAGTATAAAATTCTATTATTTATCTAATACCATCAAAATTATATAAAACTATGATTGGAATCAATTTGGAAAAATACTCCAAATTAACGTTTCCCCTCATTACCAAACCAATTCTTTGATATTTCAATTTATAGACCCCCTAACAGACAGTCCCTCTCAAGCCAGATGGTTTTGTAGTTGCTTGAACCGTGATTGTTCAAAAACATTCTTACCTTGGTATTCGTAGGTTTCAACTCATCCAGAAGTACTACATTTGAGAGAATTCTTATTTATCATGTATTTTGAATGTAACTTCAGAAAATAAATGTTTATAAACACATCTTCCAGATTTATTTTCAATAATCAAATATAGGAATTTGTTTTTTTTTATTCTGATGAATAAGGTATATCCCAACAATGTAGGTATCTGGAACTCTGGGAGAAATTTTATATTTCTGTACAAAACAAGTCAAATGTTGGATAGAATTTAGCAACGTTATATTTGCAGTTTATTATACATATTTTATGAACACATTGTATTATATGTAGGTGTATGAATGTTGACAATTGTTAATGTCAGATTGAATAATATATATTCTGAAGTTCAGTCAGAAGTAATTTCTTGCTACCAAATAACTAAAATAACCAACAGGTTATGGGCTCCAGGCCATTTAGTTGCGAAATAATATATTGTATTGATATTACACTTACAATGGCATCAACATTCCACACATCGAAAAATTGGTAAAGAAAATTTCGTACCTGGCGTATACAGATGGAAGCAATCCTAATCAAAATGATCATTGGTCGTATGTGAATGGTGAATTGAAAGAACCAGGGACCAAGAAGAGAAACAAATTTGGAAGAAAATAGATCAAAAGCGAAAGCTGACATTATTTTGGCAATGCAATCGTCAGAACTTTGTAATATCAAAACCGTTCCACATCAAATGAAGTCTGGGAAAAATTGAAACAAACATACAAATTCAGGGACCGGCCAGAAAAGCAACGTTATTGAAACAATTGCTTCACAAAATAAAAGAAGGTGATACTAGGCAGATCATCTGAATAATTTTTCAATGTAGTCGACCAACTGAGAGAAATAGGAATCAATGTTGAAGATGACCTCCTATCCATATTGATGTATATTCCACCCAATACATATGAAAATTTTCGATGTGCGATTGAAACAAGAGACAATTACCTAAGCCCGAGATGTTAAAGATTAACTAATTGAGAATTCAATTCAAGAAAAGAACTGACAAACAAGAGGCAACACAAAAGTTCTATACACAAAATTCACTAGTAAGTGGTGTAAACAAAATCGAAATCATGACCAGAAGAGCAAGAAGAATTCAAAAGCAACAGCAATGAAGAAAATAAAAGTTTTTTCCCTTTCAAGTGTAACTACCCGTAAATATGGACATAAAAGTTCAGGATTGTAGATTGAAAGTGAAAAATGAAAGACACGAAGCATCCTAAGGCAAGGAATTTCAAGTAGATGAAGAATTGTTCATGATTTCGGAAGGTACAAAATATAACAGAAGAAAATTGATGGAGTACAATACAAGAAATGAATGGTGCTTAGATAGGGTGCAACATCACATATGTGCAATGACAAATCGAAATTTAAAATTTTCATACGTTGAATAATCCAAAAGGTTTGTCTGGCTATCAATAAAACAACAAATATTCTTGGAAGGGGAACTGTAAAGATAACAGAGATAATGGACCATCAGGAAGAAGAAACCATAAATTTGGAAAAACACTCTATTTGTACCTGAACTGAAAACAAATTTAATTTCAATTCGAAAGCAACATCTGAGGAAAGATTAACAAAGTTTTTTGAAAATCATGCAAATTACAACGAAAATGGTGAAATTGTATTGAAAGCTGAAAAAAAGAGGTGAACTATATCATATTCCAGCAAGTTGAAGAAAACGTGTCGTAGCGGAATCATCGAACTCAGTGAAATTCAAAAATGGCATTATCGTTTCGCACCTCAACGAAAAGCAATTGAAAACATCAATTCAAAAACTTGGTAGCAGGTAGAATTCAATCCTTCGGAGAACTTGAAGAATGAAATTTGCATCAAAAGTAAGCAAGTAACGGTCCATTTCCTACATCTACTCAAAAACGGAAGGTGTATTAGATCGATACACTCTGACATCTGTGGCCCTATGAAAAATCTGTCTTTGGGGGGTAAGGTATTTTGCTACTTTTATAGATGATAAATCCAGAGGTACAGGTATATTTTCGGAAGTCAAAAGATGAGGTGAAAGAGCATTTTAAAATTCAAAATTATGCAGAAACAGAGACTAAGAGAAAAATAAAAAAACCCTTTAGAACAGATGATGGTTTGGAGTACTGTGGAAGAGCGTTCGGAAAATTTAAGAAAATGGAATAAAAGAGAATATTCAAAGTTTACAAGCCTCAGCAAAACGGTGTAGCTGAGCGAATGAACCTTTCCCTAGTTGAAATGGCTCGATGTGTTAGAACAATCGAAATTATCGAAAAATTTCTGGCAGAAGCTGTATCAACTGCAGCGTATATCAGAAATCGATGCCCTACTCGGAAGTTTGGAAAATAGATCACACCTTATGAAATTTGGAATAAGAGAAAGCCAGTTGTAGCACACTTCAAAATTTTCGGCTCTAAAGCATTTACATTGAATAAATCTCCGAAAACGAAATTTGAACCAAGATCAAAGAAATGCATATTCATAGGATATTCAACAGAATCAAAAGCCTATCGTTTGTGGGATCCGGAAGACAAGAAAGTCATAGTTAGTAGAGATGTTAAATTCATTGAAACCGGAATGATAAAAGATGAAGAAGAAGAAAAAGGAGAAATGAATAATTCCATATTCTTCGACATCCTGAAAGCAAAGCAGACATATTCTGAAGAAATAGTACAAGAAGATATACTAATGATCAAGGAGAAAACAGCGAAGAAAAAGATAACGAAAAATCGATGATATAGAAGTATCAGAAGAAATAGAAATTAATAGGCCAGAAACATCTGTAAAGAGAGGACGAGGTAGACCGAAGATATTGGGAGATGGTTCGAAAGGCAGGCCAAGGAAAATATATAATATGGTTAAAAATATGGAAGAAGTAAAAATGATATCCGAAGAAATAGATAATCCCACTCTTGAAGAAGCTCTGAATGGGGAAAACTCCAGAGAATGGAAAAATGCGATGAATGGGGAATTTCAGGCCCTGGTAAAAAGTAGAGCATGGACTTTAGTTGAAAAACCTGAAAATCGGAAAATTATAGGATGCAAATGGGTTTTAAGAACAAAATATAAAGCAGATGGAACTATAGAGCGTAGAAAAGCACGTCTAGTTGCAAAAGGGTACGCACAGCAGCCAGGGGTGGATTTTCATGAAACGAGTTCACCAGTGACACGACAGAGCTCTATAAGAATACTTTCTTTGTCAGTCGAGTTGAAACTTACCCTGTATCAAATGGATATTGTTATGGCATATATCAATGGAGAGCTTGAAGAAGATATTTCATGTATCAAGCTGAATTATTCATACAACCAGGTTCAGAGGAGAAGGTTTATCATTTAAACAAACCTTTATGATTTGAAACAGTCGGGAAGACAATGGTACAAGAAACTAGACCACTATCTTCAAACTGTCATAGGACTGAAACCTTTGGGAAGCGATAAATGCGTATATATTTTTGAAACAACATGACACTATTCTGATAATTGCAGTATATGTTGACGATTTGATTGTTGCAACAAATGACATCAACAGTTATAGAAAATTAAAAGAAGATTTTGGGTAGAGAATTTCGGATAAAGGATCTGGGATATCTACATTATTGTCTTGGGTTGAATTTAATCAGAGTAAACTATGAATTCAATCGTTATTTCACAGAAGAAATATACCATAGACAATTTGAAAAATTCAACATGATGGAATGTAAAGCAAAGTTTCTACTCCAATGGATGTTAACACCTAAACTGACAAAAGATATGAACCCCAAAACCGATGAAGAAAGGATGGAAATGATGCAAATACCATATCGCCAAGCTATTGGGTCCCTATTGTACCTAGCAACCAGCACAAGACCTGACATATCTTTTTCTGTCAGCCACTCACCAATTTAATAATGATCCAGGAACAGCACATTGGGTGCGGTGAAAGACTGTTGCGATATCTGAAGGGAACTCAAGATTTTAATCTGACATTCCGAAAGTCTGAAAAATCATTGCATGGATATGTTGACGCTGATTGGGGAGGAGATCTGAATGACAGACGATCTTACAGCGGCTTTATTTTTATTTTGTCCGATTGTCCAATTAGTTGGGAAGCAAGAAAACAAAAAAGTGTTTCTCTATCGAGTACCGAAGCTGAATATGTTGCTTTATCTGAAGCAACCAAGGAAGCGTTTACCTCCGAACTTTTACGTGAGCTAGAATTTCCATAGAATTTGATGAACCAACAATACTCTACTGCGATAATCAGGGAGCACAAAAGTTGATTCATAATCCTGTTTACCACTCTCGCACGGAACATATAGACATTCGTTACCATTATATCAGAGAAGTTTTCAATCGGAAGGAAATAGAAGTTCTTTATATACCAACGCAAGACATGATTGCAGATATTTTCACGAAATCCCTTAGCAGTCCTACTCTAACTGAGCATTTGAAAACTCTAGGCATTATGAAGCGATACACGTTGAGAGGGGGTGTTGGATAGAATTTAGCAACGTTATATTTGCAGTTATTATACATATTTTATGAACACATTGTATTATATGTAGGTCACATGAGTTAATGGAAAGGTGTTCACCCCGACTTATAAGCAAAGGTCTCGCATCTCAATATAGTTACCACGTCGAAAATGAAACAATCATTCAAGGATTTGAAAATGGCCGATTTCCTGATCAGTGGATGGAACAAAAGATATATTCTTGATTATTATTGAATATATACATACAGGTGCTGCAGAACAGGCAGATGAAAAAATAAACAAAAAATAAATAGGGAAGGCAAATATGAAATGGTTAAGGAGAGCAAATGAAAGGAAATGAATCGTTCTCAGAATATTTCAATTTATTTATACTTTTGACCAGTGTTGTTATTCTTTTGTTTTATTATAATTTTTTTTAGAGAATCTACTTTTATGTTGTTATTTAATGGATTCCTTTGGTGGATGATGTGTAAACAGTTAGTTTTTGTGAATGTGTTAGTTTTTGGAATATAAATTATAATTTTCAATTGAAAAATGTACATTTCCAAAATTATTGATTTTACAAAAAATTACTTATCAAGGAATATTTATCCTGATATACCATGCTCGTATACATTTTAATTAAGATCCAGATCACTGAGGAAACTTGGGTTCTAACAATCAAATGTCAACTTTCTGATATGAAATGTAATTTATACAGGGTGTTGAAATATTGGGCAATACTTTTGCTAACATATGGTATAGGTAAAAAAATAACACTTGGTACTTATTCCCTTTCGAATATTGTATCACCGATATTTTTGTAATAACTTCATCGAGAAGTCTTTGATTCTCTATTCAAGTAGAAATAATGTCTAATAGGGGCACACTACAAGAACAATTTATGTATGAGAACTTTTGTTAGTTTTACCTTTACAATATGTTTCTAAAGTATTGCCCATTATTTACAAGACACCTTGTATAATCTGTATTCTCTGGATTCATTTTGGATAAACAATGGATGTACATTGGACGACCATAGTGGTTGTTATTTGGATATGTTCTGGACATCCATTTTACCAAATACATACATACAATGGATGCCCAAAATACGCACAATGTACATCCATTGGACGTTATCTGGGCTTTAATTGTACGTCCAAAGTGGTGTTCTGGCCGTCCATTGAATGTACATTGGGCTAATTCTGGACATCCAGCGGATGTCTTGAACTTCCATATTCAACGTCCATTGTTCATCCATTGTACATACATGTGCTGTGTGGGAATCTTATCGATTGCAAAATTTCACACACGAAACTAAAAAGAAGAATATGAAATACTTTTTCAACATACCAATACCACATGTTTATTGTTATTGTGAATTTTCAATAGCTATGAAAATACTTGTAACATTTAAAACGAAAAACGTAGGGCGCATTAGATAATAATAGTAAGAAGTGAACTATTCATGCATCAATTATCTATTTCATGCGCCAAAATGTTCTTATTGATGTCCATAGAGCAACCGTACAGAACCTTATCCAACCAAAGGCAAATCTAGAAAATGCAATTGATTCATCTTATGAATGACAATTCGTTGGAATAAACATTAACGTATTTCCAATTTTTTCAAAGTGGTGAGAAATTCAATCATGAGGGTAAAACCTAATCACCGACAAACTTTTCGGTTTCATTTTATTTGAATGTATTGGGTCGATAGTCTGAAATAAAATTCCTATTCGTTTTTGATTGGATAAGTGAGAATTTGTAAAGGTATCTTTTGACAGTTTAAAGTTTGGAAAAATAAAAATATATTCTCTAATTTCTCATACCCTCAAGTCAAAAAAATCAGCCGTGGGACACCCCAGAACTTGACCGACACGTGCCTCGGGAGAATGGGGTTATTTTGAAATAACACATTGATAAAACATTTTAAGGGCTATACGAAGTCAATTTGATTGGTCAATTCAACAGTCAATTGACTAAGTGAGAAATTTGACCCCAGTCAATTGAGCAATCCTGCACCAAACGGAGGTCGTCCTAGTCAAAGCCCGGGTTAGCGGCCTTCTCGGAGAAAATTTAAACATTCGTAGCGTCAGACTGGGAAACGGTGGAAAGCTCCAACCGCAGACTCAATTTGAAATTTTCGTTGTGTTGCTCCCTGCCGAATTTCAAAACAAATATTTCCGTCGACATCTCGATTATTTTTTTCGCACGATTACATAACTTGACCACTAGGGGGACCGGTCCAGTAAAATGGTACACAATCTTTTGGATTTTGAAAAATATTATTTTTGTCTATTTGTTTATAAACAATTTCTTAACAAATGACATTTGTCAACAAACATTTTTTTTAGCATTTTTTCAATATTTCATTTTTTGTTCATTTAAAAAAAGTATAACAAACAAAATATAAAACTTTAATAAACTTTCATCACGTGATCTTGTTAAGTATGTATATAAGAAGGGCTCTAAGAAGCAAAAACTGTATAGGTCAATTATTTAAACTTTTATGTCGACTTTTGAAAAAAACAGAGATTAAATAAAAATTAGTTAATTAACAATCGCATATCTTTTTGAAAAATGATGACACCCAAATTTTTTCAAATTTTTTAATTAATATTTAATACTATAAAAAAAATATTTTGTGTGATTTACTGTCTCCAGCGGTGTTGCCTCATGCAGTAACGGCCGCGCGGAGACCTATTTTCATCGTTGAATAAAAATTATAAATGATGGAGATTTCCGGGAGTCGCGACTTTTTTATTTCCTCGTCATTAAGGATATTTCTTCAAAAGTTCTTAAATATCAACAGTTTTTGAATTATTAACGAAAAACTTAATATTTTTTTTTCCATTATTTTATATATGTATATATATATATAAATGCTCGATCTGTAGACACGCACACGCCTTCAACGCTAGATGCTACATCATCAGCCAATTGAAACCACGTGATTGGCTGTTTATCCCTCCTCAGACATTCTCAAACAAAAGCAAATGAATTCAATAACTACTTTACGAATATAGGTAAACGTATGTGTGAAAATATTAATAGAATATCCCTACCTGAAAACTTTCTCTCCGAAACCAAATATATAAATGCTCGATCTGTAGACACGCACACGCCTTCAACGCTAGATGCTACATCATCAGCCAATTGAAACCACGTGATTGGCTGTTTCTCCCTCCTCAGACATATCAAACAAAAGCAAATGAATTCAATAACTACTTTACGAATATAGGTATGTGTGAAAATATTAATAGAATATCCCTACCTGAAAACTTTCTCTCCGAAACCAAATTAGATCAATCAATTTTTCTAGAACCAGTAACAAAAAATAAACTAATAATAATAATTTCAAATCTAAAAAATAACACCTCTCCTGGACCAGATAAAATTGCTTCAAAAACACTTAAAAATATCCATTAAAATATACTAGATCCATTAACACATATCATTAATCTCTGTTTTTCTACTGGACAACTCCCACAACAATGGCAAATTTCCAATGTCACCCCTATTTTTAAAATTGGAAAATTCTCTCAATTAAATAACTACAGACCTATATCTGTTATAAGTAATCTCGCCAAACTCTTCGAACAATGTGTCAAAAAACGACTTGTCGACTTCTTTACCAAACACAATGTTATAAATAATCAACAATTTGGATTTGTAAAAAATTGAAATACAGAAAATGCCATGATGGATTTTGTTAATAAAACGGTAAAAGCATAAGACAAATCATATAAATGCCTTGCAATTTTCCTAGACCTGGCCAAGGCTTTCGATACTGTTAATCACGAACTATTACTGAGTAAACTAAACAATTACGGGGTTAGAGGTATCGCATTAGAATTATTGAAGAACTACCTAACAGGGAGGACACAACGGGTTAAAATTGGAGATAAAATAAGCCATGATAACGAAGTGCAAACAGACACCTAAAAAAAAGACATAAGGAACAGTATTGGGTCCAATACTTTTCCTGGTATACATTAACAATATAACTAAAATAAACGGCATACAAGGACATGTCATATGTTACGCAGATGATACTGCAATGATCCTTTCTGGGCCAACGTGGGAAGAAATAAAACAAACTGCAGAAAGAGACCTAAAAAAATCCACGAATGGCTAAATAGCAACATGTTGTCCCTAAACGTTACAAAAACAAAGTTCATAACATTCTCTCCTACACTACGAGATCAACCAGAAGATTTAAATCTCAAACTGCACATTACTTCTTGTAATAGTACAGATAATTGTAGATGCCACTCTATAGAAGAAACTAGTTACATTAAATACCTTGGTGTCTATATAGACCAACATTTAAAATGGACAGAACATATCAAATACGTCACAAAATGATTACGCGTTCTTACGCATAAATTTTATGAATTACGTGATATATTATCGAAAAAAAATCTTACTATTATATATACCTCACTCGTAGAATCAATTATACAATATTGCATCCCGGCCTGGGGACCAACATTCAAAACCCATCTTAGCTCACTGCAGATTGCACAAAACTTATTATTAAAAATTATTTTAAGAAACCTAGACTCTTCTCGACAAACCAATTATACCAAGAATTCAAGATATTAAACATTCATTCAATCTGTGCTCATCAATGCTTGAAAAGAATCTTTCAAGAACAACACAAATCCACTCAACAATATTCACGAGAAACTCATCTGTAACAAACTCAGATATCAAAGTCGAATTCTTTAAAAAAACTGTTACGCAAAATTCATATTTCTACTACGGGCCAAAGATTTACAATACCCTCCAAAAAACTCTTAAAGAAACAACGAATTTTAAAATCTTCAAAAAGGAATCAAAGAAATATATATTAAGTCACCCTGAAATTTTTTTCTAATCGCAATTAAATATTTTTACGTAAGAGATGTAGGATCAACCAGCTCCAGGAATTTCGTCCAACCTTCCTTCCTTTACCATGAATATGATGAATTAATAATTGTATACAACTATCAATTGCCTCATCAAAATAAAATACTTTAAGCTTTGGGTGTTATACATAACAGAGATCACAAGACAGGTTTCAAGTCTAGTGTGACGATGTTTTGTAGGGCACTCAGTAACCAAACAATTGTCAAATATCTCTGCAAATAGTACATAATATAAATATGATTTACTATTAATTTAATGATGAATACACATGTACTTGAAATGAAATTATTATGAGAATAAATTGAATTGAATTGAAAAGGGAACATTGCAAACTTGAATAATTTCTTCAAAGTATGTCACCGTCAATATTTTGTTTATTTCCAAGCTTTCAGAAAAATGAACTATCACATAAACCAA
The DNA here is from genome assembly GCA_018342105.1 of Gonioctena quinquepunctata. Taxonomy (NCBI): domain Eukaryota; kingdom Metazoa; phylum Arthropoda; class Insecta; order Coleoptera; family Chrysomelidae; genus Gonioctena; species Gonioctena quinquepunctata. The sequence continues at coordinate 24,178 of JAFIRS010004968.1, forward strand.
AAATTTTCGTGATACGTGAATTCTCCCTAAATTGCATTATTGCCAAACGATTTATATTAATGAAATATGATTTAGGATTTATGAAACCATTCCAGTTTTGAAAGATGCTCTGAAAAAGCAGGATACTTAAGAAATTGGGATTGGTGGTTTATCAAAATTGTTTTTTTGCCTTGAAAAATATTGTAAACACGAAGGTATATTAATGTGAAAATGTACTAAACATTGATTTAACGTGATTCCAATTAAACAGACTAGTAGATGAAGGTATTATGTTACATTTTTTAGACTTTTAATGGAATCAAAAAGAAGGTGGGGCTCTGTTTAACATATATCTTTCACCCAAATCTTATCGATGACTATTCAAAAAAGGTCTGCCGACTAAAAAATATGTACTGTGAGAAATCAATGCAGTGGACTGTATAACGAAAATGGGGAAAATGCACAAGGAATGGTTATGTAAGCCACTTACCCTTTCGTATTTTTTCGACCTGGGACGTCTCGGGTATTATTGTTCAATACACACACTTTCTTTCGTGACTGAATATAAATTAAGATTTCAGGTTGATTGTGGCGGAATGAATGCCAGTGACAATTATATATTTAAATTTGACATGTTATTTTTGTTTTCGTTTCCAGGTGAAAACTGTTGATTTATAGAGCTCAAATTGTTTTAGTGGTCGTTGGCGGCTTGTTTTATTTCGCTGATCACTTAATAGGTTATGGGCCCAGATGGTTTTAGGGTAGCCCTGTTTAAGTGGAAATAATTTTTGTGGAGAACGTATCGTTGCACAAGAATCGCTGCGAATTATATAGTTAACGTTCCTAAGTTGAAGGGGCGCGAAAACTATGGAGATTGGGTGTTTGCAGTGGAAAACTTCCTCGTGCTAGAGGGACTTTCGAAGTGCGTCTCTGAGGTTGGCTAGGATGGGGACGCGAAAGCCAAGATTATTCTAACGATTGACTCATCGTTCTATATACACGTAAAGGAAGCTATAAAACAACAAAGGAGTTGTGGGAAGAGCTGAAATCCTTGTTCGATGATTCTGGATATACCAGAAAGATAGCCCTGTTGCGGATGTTGATTTCTACGCTTTTAGAAAACTGTGACTCTATGCAAAGCTATCTGAACCAGATAGTAGAAACAGGACAAAAGTTACGCGGTACGGGATTCAACATCGACGACGAGTGGATCGGGTCCTTATTATTAGCGGGATTACCTGAAAAAATCGGTCCCATGATAATGGCGATAGAACATTCTGGAACGGACTCTATAAAACAAAAGTTACTAGATATATCCGGAGATGTTGGTAACACTGGAAGTGCGTTCGTTTGTAAAACCCTTATTACACTATGCCTTTTTCGTGCCTATTTGTCTGCCTGACAGCCGGTGACTGAAATTTTAAACAAATACGCATGCGCGCGTGGCTATTTTGTTGATTGTTTCAGGAGTGAAAATAAATAGGACTGGTTCTATTTTTTCCGCCTGAATCGAGGGGATTTCAAGGACGTTTGTGGAAATGTCAGGTTTGCCTAAACAGGACTTGACATAACCAAGAAATAGATTAAATTATTCAAATAGTTTTCGTTTTGTTCAGTGTGACAGAAAAGAAGAAAAAATCGTGTGCCAGGTAAGGAAAAAGTTGAAACAAATAGTCCAGGTATACTAAATTACTTAATCATTTAAGGTAAATGTCAATTTTCCTTAGGTTTGCAGCCCTGAAATTAGCGCCTGAAACAATCATCAAAAAGGCACGGTGTAATAGTTCCAGTTATTTGGCAAATTCAGCCAACAAATAGCCATGAAAATAAGCACAAAAATAGGCGCGAAAAAGGCATAGTGTAATAAGGGTTCAAGGGATGGTACAGACAGAACAAACGTAATGTTGGCAGCACTAGTCGAAACGTCAAGAAAGACATTAAATATAAACAAACAGGTCATTTTCAAAATAAATGTCCGAATAAAAACTCTGTGAAAGAAGAAAAGTCCAGTGAAAAGCCTAATGCGTTTAGTGCCGTGTTCCTTAGCGGGGACTTCAATAAATCAGATTGGTTTGTTGACTCCGGAGCTAGTGTTCATCTGACTGCAAATAAAGTTTGGTTACAAAACGAATGTACCCCAAAAGTACAAGAAATTATGGTGGCCTGGGGTGGCCAATAAGTCAGTGGTACGAGCAGAAAGCTGTGGTGAGGTACAAATTGAAACGGTCGTGAATGACAGCAGTTTCCCAATTACTGTAAAAAATGTACTTTATGTTCCCAAATTGACCACAAATTTACTGAGTGTGAGTCAGTTGATTAAAAATGGCAAAGTCGTTAAATTTGAAGCTGAATGTCTTCAACGCTGAAATGGAACTCGTTGGTACAGCAAATTTGCATCAAGGTGTATACAAATTGAACATCAAAAAAGGCAAAGAATTGCTCGCAGGATTATCAGTAGAAAATGGTGACATTTGGCATCGCCGCTTTGGCCACATCAACAGCAAGTATTTGAATGAAATGAAAAATAATAGTTTAGTGGATGACCTGAATTTTAGTGGCATATTCAGAACCAAAAGGGATAATTGTGAAGTCTGCTGTGAAGCTAAACAATCTACCTTTCCAACACAAAGGGAATAGAGCAAACAAATTATTGGAACTCGTCCATGCAGATGTTTGTGGGCCAATGGAAACACTATCATTAGGTGGTTCCAAATATTTTCTCCTGTTTGTAGATGACTTCAGTCGAATGTCTTTCGTATATTTCTTAAAAACAAAAGATGAAGTGTTTAATTGCCTCAAATATTTTAAAATTATGGTTGAAACCCAGACTGAATCAAAAATAAAGAAAATAAGATCTGATCAAGGAGGCGAATTCTGTGGAAATGACATTGAAAATTTCTTAAATAAACATGGTATAATACATCGGAAAACAAATGCTTGCACACCAGAACAAAATGGGATGTGTGGGTGAATGATTAGAACTGTAGTGGAGAAGGCGAAATGCTTACTATTTGATGCTGGATTAGAGACAATCTTCTGGGCAGAAGCAGTTCATACTGCAATCTATTTGAGAGATAGAAGTATTGCTTCAGGAATCCAGAAAACACCCTAGAGATATGGCATAACAAAAAACCAGATGTAAGCAACCTTAGGATTTTTGTAATGGTTCACGTCCCAAAAGAGAAACGACTGAAGTGGGATATAAAGGCTATGAAACATATTTTAGTTGGCTATAGTGAAACCATAAAGGGTTACAGAGTATATAATCCTATTAAAAAGGTGGTAACTACGAGTAGGGATGTTATTGTGATGGAAAACTCAGAGCATGATAAACAAATTGAAGTAAGCATACCATCCAACTTGGAAAACAAAGAAGATTCCGTTTCAGTGGGAGATTGTGAAGAAAATGAAAGCATGAGTGAAAATTCAATTTATTCTGAAGACCTTCACCTAGAAAGTGATGAATATATATCAGAAAGCAGTGAATACTTAGCAGAAAATGCAACGGAGATACCAGAGAGTATAAGAAAATCCGGAAGAACTCCCAAACCCAAGAATTTTGACGATTATGTTACCTACCTATGTTTGGAAGAAAACCCAGATCTAGAAAACCCTATGACTTTTCAAGATGCTCTATCACGACCAGATGGAGGGAGATGGCAGGAAGCTATATCAAAAGAGTTGCAATCTTTTGAAGAAATTGAAGCATGGGAGTTGGTGGATCTTCCAGAAAGTGGTAGTGTAGTTGAGTGCAAATGGGTGTTCCGAAAAAAAGTGGATAGTGATACTAATGTAACCTACAGAGCAAGGCTTGTCGCCAACCAGTGTGAAAACAGAAATGGTCGTCGTGCCAGAAATGAAATATTAGTATTTGCGCAAGGGTGTAATATGTTATTCCTTCAAAATCTTCCGAAATGAAATGGCAATTGGAATTTTCTAGAGTATTATGATGGTGATGATGATGAATGAAAGTTTACACACAATTGTGATGAAAATATGATAATGGTGTTTCTAATAAATCATAAGATCATATTTATCAGTGGCTGTGACAATAACATACAAGATGGGATAAAAAGGGCGTATCTGGAAATTTCTTTTTTACAGTATATTCAGAACGAGCTGAGAAAGCATACCTACCCCATTTCGGATTTTGTATCTCAATACTCACCCTGGAAATTACCCCCGTATTCAAAAAAATCTCCAAAACAGAGTTAATTCATCGTTTCTGGAAATTTATTTTTCACTCTATATTCAAAACGAGCTGAAAAGCATGCCTACCCCATTTCAGATTTTGTATCTCAATACTCACCCTGGAAACTACCCCCGTATTCAAAAAAATCTCCAAAACAGAGTTAATTCATCGTTTCTGGAAATTTATTTTTCACTCTATATTCAAAACGAGCTGAGAAAGCATACCTACCTACCCCATTTCGGATTTTGTATCTCAATACTCACCCTGGAAACTACCCCCGTATTCAAAAAAATCACCAGAACAGAGTTAATTCATCGTTTCTGGAAATTTCCTTTTCACTCTACATTGAAATATTTATTTCAGTTGTTGTATTATATATGTAATAGATTAAGATTATCTATGTTTCTTGGGTTCAATAAAAATGTATTATTATTTTATATCTCATTATATTGATTTTTCCCAAAAATATATGTCCAAAGGTTGGGTATTTTTTTCAGACGTAGCTCATTTTTCGAATAAAAAGATTTGGCACATATCTGTCTCGCTCTAGCTTAGCCTGCAAAGCTTCTGAGCAAAATCATTCATTCTGACTGAATAACAACACATCAACATTTTGAAAAGGTCTTTGTGGAATTCTTCACATGACATGAAGTATTGCCTTGAGGGTTCAAGAATTTGGTTTGGTTTGCTCATGCTAGCCTTTTCTGAAACTGGTTCTGGAAAACAATGGTTGTCTTGGAGTGGCTGCGAACTGGAAATATTAATAATAAACACTATTTAAATAGGTTCAATCAAATATAACTAGTGTGTGTTGTTTGGGAATAAAGAGAAAAAATTGTTTGAAAAAATCATCAATAAATATTCTTGGTGAAAAATATGTTGTCTATGCCTATATTTAATGTGTCATTATCGTTTTTAGTTTGGAAATTAAATTGAATGCCCCAAAATCAATTGATTACAAAGGCGTTGCCATGAAAATAATTTTTTGAGATGAAAGAACATTCTCCAAACTCTTGTGTTCAGAGGAAACCCATTATTTATTTTTTTTTTCATTAAGACTATTCGCTCCCCTCTTTCATATATTTTTTTCACTTTTATCCTTGTATCATGTTGCTCGCTAGATTTTCCAACTTACGAACGGTCACTCAAATTCAACTCTCTCAAACTACTAAGGAATATCATTTATAATTTCTGAGAAAGTGCTATGAATGCTAATTTATTATTTTCCACTTATACACATAAAGTGAATTTTCCTCCTACAATCAATGAATCTTGTTTATTAAGTATCTCTCTTGAAAGGGTATTGTGAGATTTTGTTAATTAATTGAGGAATTTTAAGCATTATTACAAGTAATGTTGATCTATTCAGCAAATGCAAATGATAATATTTTTTTGTTTAATACATTGAACTGTGAGAATTTTTCTTTTGAACATCAATGAGTGCATATATTTCCCAACAATGAATAACTCTACTGTTCATTTTGAATATCAATTTCGTTCTCAGACTTTAATAGAATATAATCAATATGGGTTGCTTTTTTGGGGCTAATATTTCGATCATTTTTCACACGGTATTTCGTACGTTATGTTTGTATTCATAACCTCCATAAGTTGGAAGACACATCATATTGGTGTCCAGAGTTCAAAAAAATACCTTTATTGACATAGGAAAGAGTGTCGTATCTCCTGAAGTAATTGGGAGCACAAAGTTTGTGCTCAGTGAGAGATTGTGCAAGTAGGTAACCCAAAATTGTGAAAATCGTTGGAAACTATAAATTTACCCAAAAATCAAACTATATATACATCACAACCGAAACTTTCAGGACCAGGCTTCGATTTGAACTCCAGAACAGTAGGTACTTCAAAAATGGAATTTATGCGTCAACACATTCTAAGCTCTGTCGTTAATTCATTTGAAGTGCAAACAAAATCCTTAGAATTAGTTATGGAAAATTATCAGAGAAAAAGTCCCACTTATTGATTCCATAAACTTTTAAAATGTGTTATATTAGCAATTTCACTCACCTGCATTGGTGCGGCAAAAAATCGACAGCCTGTGACTGACCTCACAACATACAAACACGATTCATTTCAATGAATACAAAACATTGGTAATTATACTGCCGTCATAAGCACAAAGGGCCTATCTCACATCAAGGACAATTTCCACAAAACAAAATTTCGTATATTTCATTGCCGCAACTGGTAATTATTCGAACTGAGGTGCAAAAAAAACATATATAACCTAATTTTTCGTAAATTTTTCGAAAATGTATTCAAAATAATGATATTTTGGATTTATCTATTTCAAATCGCAGATAAGCCCTTTCGCCCTTTCTAACAGCTCAACAAATAAAAACCTATGTGCACAATGATAAGAATCAATGATATACTTTGTTAGTATAAAACATTTATGTCTTAAAAAACACCATCAAACATCGGAAAACATTTAGAAAAAAAAAACAGAATAAGATCGGTAAACTTCTTTCAATCATCTTGAACAGGAAGGTTTTCCCAAAATGACATTCGGTTTTTTGGTATTATTTTTTATATGTTTGCTATGAGACTAGTTTTTTTTCAGTGTTGATACCATTCACTTTGTTTTGGGGTTTTGGCACAGAGAACCCATTTTTTATTACAGAAGACTTCATGAAATTGAGAGAAATTGCTGGTAAATTGAAATCGGTCTCATATTCCAAATTATTATCTCCTCTGGATACCGTTATCTGAAAAATTATCTTTTACATATGGCCGTGGAACAGTTTTGTTAATTTTATATAAAGAAGATAAGTCTTGCCATTAAAAAAAAATTTCCAGAGTCATTTCCAGCACAACAACACGCGAAGAGTTGGCATTCTTGAAATCTGCGAAATCGTGAACTTTCCCGTGTCTTTTTAGACTCATTTCTACTTGGTGATGAAATTAGTCTGCAGACATGTGTATGTGTGCCCAGGTTTGAAATAATTTATTTCGATACGTTCTGTCGCAACTGCTTCACAATTGACAATAAAAACTAAAAATGTAAAAAATGCCCAATTTTTATTTTGTGCTGTACAATTATCCAACCATAGAAAAAAAAATCGTCTCTATGGCAGAGAAAGAAAGAATAGAATGTGCTTATCACATTTTCTTTCTTTCGTCCGGCAATGACATCGTACCAAATAGCAGCCACGGGCTTGATTCCACACTTCTACTTCGTACCTACTGGAACGAAACTTTCATTGTATGCGATAATCCTCCGTGAAAATATCACATTTTTGAACATGTCACATCTGGGCAGCATAATAACTTTTTCTAGATCAACTGAAAATACTATTATTTCTTCCTCAACTGGTTCCCTTCCAGCATATTCTTTGTATCTTGTTATAGATTTATCAGCTTTCTTTATGTGTTCATCCCATTGTTGACAGATCGCACAGTCTGGTGCTAAATTGTCCTTTTTATGGTCCTCATTATGCAGAAGGAAATATTCGCAGTCTTCACATTCCTCGTGTCCCAACTTGACGAAAGAAATATTTTCCTGTTTCAATATTTTTCGATAGAGATCGTTAGACCCAATGAAAGATGGAAATTGCTGTTTGAAACTGTCGAACATTTTTCTTACTGATAAATCGCTAGGCAGATATTTACAATTGGGGGCATGTTCACGACGATAATGGGAAATTTGTTGACCAAAAGAATTGATATGTTCAATGATTGGTAAATGGTCAATTTTATTTGCTGGAACTTTACCTTTCCTCCCATCTTGTTCAGGAGTGATACGATTAGAACTCTCATGGAGAATAACCCTCAACATTTTGTCTTGATTTGGGCGATACCCCAGCGTCGTCAAAAAAATATCTTGCAAACAGGCACTTGTTTGCCATTTTCTTTCTTTATATGATATCGGATAGTTGTATTTCTCTTAAATTGGTTCTCACAAGCGATGATCGTTCTCCGTGCAACATTAGCTTTTGATATATTATGTAGTATGAAATTTTTTCTATCACTCCGCTTCAAGTCCCAGAACTGTGTGTTTATATCACGTCTTCTTTCTTCAGGGATATTCTGGGAGCACTTCCTTTTCTTTTCAATCATCTTTCCACATTTTCCTTAGCTTCTGCTTCTCCAATTGAAGCCGAATCTTCATCCTCTACATCACTGGAATCGGTGTTATCAGTGTCATTTTCTTCGATATAATCGGGATCAGAGTCTTCCCATCAATTTTCCTTGGAGAACTCTTTGTTCCAGCATCTGGTTCTGATTGAATCAGTGACTGAGGCAAATTGAAAAGTGTATGTTCGATAGGAGTAGCAGGAAGGTCTGAAACATCATCTTCTTTCCGCTGTTCCGATAAATCAGTGAGCTGTTGAATCAGTGATATCATCTTCTATGATGTTATGAGGATCACCATCTATTTTTTCCAAAAAACTCGTAACAGCATCTTTTTCCAATTGAATCAGTGGATGTAGCGATTTTGGAAAAATATGTTCACCAGTAACGAGTTGTTCTTGGGAGATCACTATTAGTTCTCTGTTCAGATAAATCAGCGAAATGAGGTATGCTGGATATCAGAACTGTTTCAAGATTTGTAATAATTTTTGGCTCCGATGAGCTGCTACCATTATTATAATAATTCAGTTTAACTGCATTGCATTCAGGAAAGTCAAATGTTAAACAGTTTGCCTCAGCTCCTGAGGCGTCAGATTTTGAAGTAGGTTCTTTAAGTTCGTTGCGTGCCATTTCAACGATGATTTTTCCCCTTGAGGAATTCAAGTTGCCAAATTTTCAAACAGGATTTTTGGAATCGCCCCGTGCCATTGCGGCAATAATTTTTCCTCTTGATGAATTCATTTTTATCTACCTAAAATATGAAAAATAAAGATATGATAGAAAAGTTGACCCATTCGTGAAATTTATGTTCGACATTTATTGAGCCTATTATTATACTTAGGTACAGAGACCAAAAAATGGCCAGTGATGTTGGAACTTTCGAAAATATTTTTTAATTTCCTAGATATACGAAAATGCTTATTTCCATGAAAAAAGCATTCATTTCATATTTTTCGGTTTAATCAAAAGCAACCCCAACTGTCGATTAAAAAGGACACCCTATAATTTTTTCATATCTCTGATTCTTGATTAAACTATCAGAAGAGCATACGTTGATAATTATTTTTGTATTCAAGGTTCTATATAGCTTAGCTCGATTTTGAAATTGTTTTTTCGACATATGGATCAGAAAAAGCCTAGTGTATGTAAAAAGATCTGGATCCAAAAATTGAAAAATTATACAGGGTGTTCTATTTAAATATAATCAGCTAGGGTTAATTCCAGTTAAACCGGAAGTGATTTTTTTTGTACAATTACATAAATAATATGTCCTACCCACCAAATTGAAAAATTTCACGTGAATGATTCGAAATTTAGAGCGATGGCCATTTTTTGCGCATGTAAGAGTATATTTTCACGCATGAAAGAATATATATTCTACATCTTAAATCATTCCAGGGAAATCTTGAAATCAAGAAAATATTTTACTGATATACCTCGAAGTGGAAACATTATGTTAGGATCGTTAAAAATTATTCGTTCTGAATATCGAATATCCGAAGTTAAATATCATATCACGAATACAAAGAAGATCCTCAAAATATGTTGAAAAAGAAAAACTATCTCGATTACAGAGCATATACAAATAGACTGACAAAAATTGCTAAACAGAAATATTACCAAAATGAAATTGAAAATAGTAAAAATAGCTCGAAACAATTATGGAAAATCGTGAAAGAAATTAATGCTCCTGATGAAGATATCTCAATAAAAGAAATAATATGCGAGGACGGAACAAAAACAAACGATGATGAAATGAAGGCAAATCTATTCAATACATTCTTTGCGAATATAGGGAAAAATTATGCCAAGAAAATAATCAAACCTCCTACGGAAGTTCCCAAGCAAACTACTAACATGACTACATTTTTTCTCAGCCCAGCAAATGAAAAAGAAATTTTCGAAATAATTAATTTCCTTAAACATGGAAAATCCCCTAGATTTGACGGCACCAGAGCTGAACATCTCAAGGAAATATCAAAAGAAATAACACCCCTACTAACATTTATGATAAATAACATATTTCAAACATGCCAATGTCCGAACGCGTTTAAGAAATCCATAGTCACGCCTATTCTGAAGAAAGGAGATCCTGGAATGGTTAAGAACAAGCTTCAATAAAATATTCGAGAAAATACTCAAATCTAGACTGAGGAAATTTATTGACAAGTACAACTTGATATCTACCAAGCAATATGGATTCAGGCAAGGTTTAGATTCAGGCAAGGTTTATCAACAAACGATGCAATAGCTGCTCTCACAAGCAATATATATATATATATATATATAAACATATAGATAATAGACGGCCAGCAATATGTGTATTCCTAGACCTAGCCAAGGCATTTGATACGACCATATCCAGTTATTAGAGGCCCTAAGTTGCTCAGGTATACGAGGTAATTTCCAAAAACTATTAAAAAGCTACTTGAATGGCAGAAAGCAGGCTGTAAAAATCAATAATGTTCTTAGCTCAGAAACAGAAATCAGTTATGGTATACCACAGGGCACAGTTATTGGCCCTCTATTATTTTCCATATATATAAACAGTCTACTCACCCTGACCTGCGATGGTTCCATCATTAGCTTTGCTGATGACACGGCCATACTTTTACAGCCGAAGACTGGGAAAGCCTAAAAACAAAAGTGGAGGATCAAATTAACATCCTTAAAGACTGGTTTGATCACAAATCGCTAACAATCAACTTCGAGAAAACGCACTTCTTGCCATTCGCAAGCTATGAAAACCGGTTGCCAAATTTTGATGAATTGCTAATTAACAATCACGGAAAAATTATGAAAATTACTAGAGCAAGTCATATCAAGTATCTAGATGTCACTATAGATCCCCATCTTAGATGAGATATACATGTTAGCCACGTTTCGAAAACACTCAGATATATGTTATATGAATTCAAATATTTAAGGTCTATTCTAGACACAACTCACCTCAAAACGATATATCATGCTTTAGTACAGTCTCGACTGCAATATGCCATCCTCAGTTGGGGTGGCTCACTTGATACCCACCTAAAAAACTGGAAGTATTGCAGAAAAAAATACTCAGAATAATGTACTACAAAAAAAATGAATATCCATCGAAATGTATTTTCAGAGATTCACTAGTACTAGATATACGACAACAATACATGTATAACATTATATTATTCATCTACAAAAATAAAAATATATTTCAAAATCTTGAACATGGTTATAACACCAGGAATAAATCTGAGGGAAACGTACAAGTCAGCATAACAAAAAAAAACATTGGACAACATACATATAATTATCTCAGCAGTAAAGTATTCAACTACTTACCTGAAATGTACAAGACATATATACGCACATGAACAATATAAATCTTATGAAAAAAAAATTCAAAAGGTATATGCTTGACCTGAATAGGGATATTGTACATAATCTAATTACAAATAATTACTCATAGCCGAAGCATAATACTATATTGTTTTTATTTTTCATCATTTTTATTTTATTTCTATTGTTCACTGAAATTTTTTACAGCGAGTTCTTACTTCATACTTATTTTTATACTTTACTTTATAGATTTAGGATTAGATTAGATTAGTTGAGTTTTATATCCTCGTCACTCACAACTATTCTATAACCTATTAACATGCTCACGTACAGTTGAACAAGGGCCAGATAATATACACATGTTGCACTTTAGAATTTGTCTAAACACGTTGCATTTGCACCAACAAAAGAGTACCCACGCACAACTTCGGTTTTAGTGGGATTCTCCATGTTTGTTTGAAATGTCTTATTTAACTATTATATCGCCTTGTACAATGATATTTTACAGAATAAACATATTATTATTATATATTATTTACATGTGATGATTAACTGAAAGTAAAATGAATTATTCAAACTTACCTGGATCTTAAATTCAACGTATTATAACCTCTTTTCACAACATATACCTACTTGATACTTGAGTAACTGTTTAACTAACTACTGAGAATGAATCTGCATGTTCATTCTTGTTTATGATAAATCAGATGTGTGAGTTACTACATAGGGACGTAAACGTAGCATACTAGAGTATACAAGGCACATCTACATACTTTTCAATCAAATGAGCCTAGTATGTCTTAGTTTTGAGAGATGAGCCGGTTTTCCCTAGTAAATGACACATAAAGTGCATTTAAGCCCTTATTTAAAACCCTATTTTCTGTTTCTGAAGTATGTAGATAGTTCCAAAAACCACTAGCAATGTTGGAGGAGCATGTGGATGAAATACTAAGATCAATATCTCGAAATGGACGAATTTTGCAGAAATAACAATTCACAAATCATAACCTCAATCGGATTGAAAAACATTCAAATTTTCCAATTGGTTGGAAGTTTCATAAGAGACATGTCCGTATTCCGCATCAGTGTGCAGGTTGCCTAAGGTTCCAGGCATCTTGTTCGTACACTAAAAATCGTTCAAAAACGAGTATTCTTTGACTACGTTCTGAAAAACAGTATGACAAGTTTCCTAGTAACAAAAACAAATTGTTTTTCATATTTAAAAATTAGTGTACATTTAACAATTAATATTCAGAGGTTCCAGTAGATCCATTGGAAATAGGTAAGTCCCTTCTTCCTTCATATATTTTTTTACTAGTGAAGTAGGGTGCTTGCGCCTGTTGTCCGACCAGTGCCGGTTTTCGACTAGTTTCATACAAATCTAATGGAAATAAGAAACTATAAGCCAATATCAGTCATCTAAAATCTTCCCGGTTTTCGACCACCTTTCCCCACCACTTTTCAGAATTTTCAAGTCGTTTACGTGACAATTTCATTATTAAATGCTTAAGGGTGCGTAGGCAGTCAAGTATGTCAAGTTTAATCTATCCTTCTTCCGAAAAACTATGTTTGAACCATGTTTACAATATTTTTCTATATCAAATGAAGTGGTCGCATATTAGGTATGTGATATATGTGCCTTTCCCTTCCTCGACCGCTTGGTCGAGAACTGGACAAACGGCACTTAGATTGTCTATCCCTTTTCATTTTAATAAATCTCAAAGTGAGTTTATACAGAAAGTAAAATAAAATAAGAAATAAAATAAAGTAAAATAAGAAGTAATCATTTTCAGAGTGTTTATAGAGCTGAGTAAATTAATGTAAGAAGTAAGAAAGCTGTCAATCGAAATTTGGGATTTTATGTTGTTACCTCGAAAATTTGGTCCCCGTTATGTTTATTGAGTAAAATATAAGCCATTGTTAACAACACTACCAATATTATAAAATCTAGTCATTCAAAGACAAAAAGAAATTTAAAAAAATGCCAGTGAACACACCGTTTTCCGGTTATGAAAACAAAAATATGATGACGACTGCTATTTATATCATGTCATGTATCATCCTATCTCGTCAATTTGTATAAATTATTCAATATGTACATATGCCTAACAACTTGTCAAGTAAAATAAAATAAAAGATAAAAGTTAACCATCTTTTATTTTACTTCTTATTTTATATTACTTCTTATTTTATTTTATTTCTGTATAAACCTGTTATGGATGTTGTGTAGTTTTAACTTTTTAAATTACTTTATTTTATTTCTTATTTTATTTTACTTGCTGTATAAACTCACTATAAATATGGTTGAACTCTTCTAAAAACATTATTAGTAAATTATACTCCTTAATAGAGTCCAGTTTTCGACCACATTTTTTTAAATCCTTCTATTTATTTTTCTGCTTTCTTTTTGCAGTGATTAATGGTGGTCGAAAAGTGTCCTCTTTTTCGACCAGTTGATTATATATGGTTTTTCATTGGAATTATGTAGGTGGGTAGGTAGATAATGTTCGATTTAAGCCAATTCCTTTTGTTTTTGAAATGCCATCAAAAAAATCAAAACAGATTAACGAAAATAAAAACCAAAAAAACTCATATTGAAAGGTAAAAAAAAGGAAGTTTTTTCGATATAGAGACGATGTTTTACAAAGATCTCTTATAGAAATTAGAGAGGAAAAGATGAGTATAAATAAAGGGAGTCAACAATTTAACGTCCCTAAACTACTATCACAGACAGAATTAAGGGCAAATCAAACGAAAATAAACGAAAAACTGGACCTGAAGCGTTACTAGGTCGAGAAGTCGAAGAAAAAATCAAACAATGGGCAATAGGGAAATGTGGTTTCCCTTAAAAAAAACTTTCAAAATACGCTCTTGAAGATTTGACAAAAAAAATCCGAAACGTTAAAATTTCTGGTCGAAGATCAGATTGAGCAGACATCATTCAAAACTGACCAAGATCATGATAGCTATCATTCAGACTCAGGAACTCTATGCAGAGTTCAGACTGAGAACAGAAAAATGAAACCTCTGACCGATGATCAATTACCTACAGCCCAATCCTTGTATAGAATTCCAAAAATCGCAGTATTAAATACCCCAATCTCCCATGTTGATAATCAGATCGAACCAACTCCGAAGGAAACTTCTCTTACGATTCCTCATAAGTCAGATTCACAAACATCAAATTCAGAGTTCAGACTGAAAACAGAAATCCTCTAGCTGAAAACCAACCAAAACAAATATCTTTTGAAAGACACCTTCTTTTTCCAATGAAAAAATCTGTTTGAAATCCAAAAGAAAAATTGCCCAGTGCGATTTCATCACAAGAATGGAAGTATTATGCTAAGAAAGAAAATGAAAAGAATCCAAACGAAAAAGCCAAAGAAAATAAAGAAATGACTAAAAAGAATAAGAAGAGAAACAAACAACAACTCTGAACATGTAATGTCAGCAAAGAATAACGATAAAATAAAATGCGCTGCTTGCTAAAAAGAACTAAGTGATGTTGAAGATGACGATGAAATAAATATAGGGTGCGATATCTGCCCCCAATGGTTCCTAAGAACACATGAAACATATTTTATTTCTTGTTTTACTGATATATTTTAATTTGTGGTATATTTCCATCTCAAATATGAAAATTGCTTTAATTTGTACGTTAAGTTTTTATGTTTTGAAGGTTTTATTAGAAATAAATTTATGTTTTTATAAAGTTCCCGTTTAATAAAAAGGTAGGTAATCAGATTAGAAAAATTTTCTTCATCTCTTCCCAAAGATGGTCGAGGAGGGGCCTGTTGTTGACCCTCCAATAAAAAGCATGGTCGACAAACTGATCTGTTCTCGACCGCGTGGTCGGAAATAGGAATACTAATGGTCGAGTAGAAGTGGCAAGTGGTCGAAAACCGGTAAAAAATGACTTTTCTACTTATTTTTATTCTATAAAATTTTCAAGTGATAAAATAGTATATTAAAGTATAAGTGGATAAAAAGGGCTTTAAAACACGCGCGATTTTTCGAGCACGACGGCGCAGCCGGAGTGCTCGAAATAGAGCAAGTGTTTTTAAGACCAGTTATCCACGAATACTTTACGTTATTTTTTTTTATTGGTGCACTTTGAAATCATATATACTGGTATTATTACTACAAAAAATAGAAATACGAACTAATAATGCAAGAAGGTTGAATTCGTGATGTGACATCAGTATACCTTTCGTTGTCATGGAAATGAGAAAAACATTCATTTGCAATTTGTTACCAAAGATCAATATTTGTTGTCACCAGAGCTCAAAAATAAATGATTCTTATATCGATTTTTTGAATAGTGAGGCAGAATCGCAGTTAATACCGCGAAAATCCAGTGATATATATAAAAAAAATATGAAAAGTTCATCAAATGGATGGAGGAGCACATATAAGTGAACGAATTGTGAGTAATATTTTATCTGACGTTACAAGGTACTCCTGTCAGATCAATAATCAAAAATTTGTCATTTAGACTTCACGTTTCTCGATTTGTTGATGTTGTCATGGTTACCTTTAAAAAACGCGCGTTTTTTAAAGTTCGATTTAAACACGCTGAGGCGTGCTTTAAATGGGTAAAAAGGGGCACCAATAAAAAAAATATAATTATTCTTCTACCACGTCATTAAAAAATACCTATTGATTGCTTTTGTAACTAACTTCAAAAGAAAATAGTTCACTGTAATTTATTGGCATCTGAATTTCGAATATCACTTAAATGGTCGAAAACCGGCGCAGTCACCCTATTTGCTGCATGGAGATTGTCATCTATTCGCGAAGATTTTTTGTTATCTCACCATTAACTCTTCACCAAATAGTTAATTGAATAATAATGCTGGTGAGCCCGCGGAACTCAGAAGTTCTACATCCAAAAATCAAAAAGTGAATCAGTGACAATAAACTTCTGTCTGTCATATTCCTTTAATTCAACTTTTTATCTTCTACAGTGTGATTCGAAAGAGTTGGAAGAATTCATAAATATTGACCGACGGCATCACTAGTCACATTGTAAAGTCCACTTTCACGAAGAACAAAACATATTTCCTTTATACAATGCGGCTTTCAACTTTTGAACGGTTCGACGTAGAACAATGGAACACAAACCATTTTGAATGATATCACCGATAATACTTATTGCATTGTATATAGGGTTAGTCTATATCTCAGATCAATAAGGGTTACTTATTGATCTGAGGTCTATATACAATGCTTATTGAAATGAAAGACATTGTGATCGCTCAATAGATGGCACGGGGAGGGGTATATCAAATTAAAAATTTCAAATAGCATGGGTTTAGCATGGGTGATCAAGTGGCACATCATTGAAAACATAACTCAATTCTCTTTTCAACCACCTAGTTTTTTTAATTTCGTTAATACGTTTTTTCACAAAATGCATTTGAAATGTCAAGAATAACATAATTTTAAATGCCTATTTTAGAAAAAAGATTCGACAAAATTGAAAAAAATCGTTGATTGAAAAGAAAATTGAATTATCTTTTAAACGATGTGCCACTTGACCCCCAATGCTATTTGAAACTTTTGAGTTGATGTGCCCCTCCGCGCCATCTATCGGGCAATTACGATCTCTTCTATTTCAAAAAGTAGTAAGTATCGATGATATTATTCAAAATAGTTTTGGTCCTGTTGTTCTTTGTGGAACCGTTCGAAAGTTAACAGGGAGACGGCGGGGACTATAAAATGCCGCACTCGCAATTGTGATTCCGTTGAACAACCATAGTTGAAAGAAAAATTGAATTACCTTTTCAATGATGTACAACTCGACCTCTATACCTTTCGAAATTTTCAAGTTGAGGTGCCCCAGCGCCCTCTGTCGAGTAATTGTAATGTATCTTCTCTCAAAAAGTAGGACAGGTAATACCATTCAATATATTTCATATCCCATTGTTTCACATCTAACCGTTCAAAAGTTATCAAGGTAAGGCCCGGTATTTTCACCTGTGTTTAAACTAGGAATAAATTAACCAATGGTAAGAATGTGATTTTGCTTATCAATGAACGTTAAACAAAAGCATATTCTAACCATTGGTTAATTTATTCCTAGTATAACCAGAGGTGAAAATACCGGGCCTAAGGGTACCATTCAGATCCGCACTTATACTTGACATTTCAAATGCATATTGTGAAGAAAAAATTGAACAAAATTCGGAAAAACTGAGATGGTTGAAAAGAGAATTGGATTATCTGTTCAACAATATGCCACTCGACCCCCCATGCCGTTTGCAATTTTCTAGTTGATGTGCCCCCCCGCACCATCTATCGAGCAGTTTACAATGTCTTTTAGGAAAAAATGCAGTTTAGCGATACTCCGCGGATTTGGAGATTTTTTTTTGTAAATAAACAAGCCTCCTCAACTTCAAAAAAAAAACTGGAGGTCACTCATAAAAAAAAGATATGAATTTTTTTAAATCCATTATTTTCACGACAGTTAAAATAACCATTCTTATTTTTACCCACGAAAAGCATAGTAATCTTTATATTTACAATGTTGATAGCCTTGCGAAAAATTCTTGGTGGTCATATATTTCAAGTTATTCAATTTTGAAAGTCAACACTAATGATGTGTCCGCGAGCGAAGCGTTGCTTTGTAAGGTTGATTGATTTGCATTCAACTTCGATAGCAGGTTAGCCAAGTTCGGTTAGGTTGTGTTCCTTCTGCAACGTAAGATATTGATTGGGATTGCATCTCTGCGGAAGGAGGCACGCCTTACGGTATGCAGAAAATATCCATGCTGAAGGCGTGCCTTGATTTGTAGACTACATATCTAGGGTCAATAAAATGCAGTTATGTTAGCGTTTGACATCTGATGAACGAGTTGAGGCTATCAAAATTGTAAATATAAAGATTACTATGGTTTTCGAGGGTAAAAATAGAAATCGTGATTTTTAATGTCGTGAAAATAATGGATTTAAAAAAATTCATATCTTTTTTTTATGAGTGACCGCCGAGTTTTTTGTATTTTTTGGGTTGAGGAGGCTTAATGATTACTCACAAAAAAAAAATTATACCAAATCTTCGGAGTGTTGCTAAACTGCATTTTTTCCTAAAAGACATTGTGACTGCTCGATAGATGGTGCGGGGGGGAGGGCCGCTTCAACTTAAAAATTGCAAACGGCATGGGGGGTCGAGTGGACATCGTTGAACAGATAATTCAATTAATAATAAAAATATAATTTATTTCATTTGTTGAAAAGTACAGTGGTACAATAACAAAGAAAACGTCTAGAATATAAAATAAATGTAGACATAAAAAATATATAACATATAACTAGAGATATTGATAAAAAACAGACACATTCCAATGATACACCAGAGTTATGAAAGAAATTCACTATTCAGTCTATCAGGGTAAATACCATTTTCCACTGATATATTGATGATATATGTCAGGGGATAGCTTAATTGTGCATGACATTTTTTTTAAATGTTATTCGAAATGTAGTCGAAACCGCTAGCATTTGAACTTTTCAGAGATCTTATTAAAGTTGTAACATCAGCCTCAGTAACTGGTGCCATATATAAGGAGTTTGCACACATATCGACACATCTTAACATGAAGTCGTAGTCAACATTGTCTCTCAACTGATCTTGTGTGAAATAACTATTAAATTTACTAGCAGCGATATCTTTAGGAAGTTCTTTCCCATCTTCTAGAATAGTGATTTCTGAGCTAACGCTGCATTTTTTATTTCATTTATACATTTCCATGTTGTTTTCGTTTTATTGCTAGAGCTAGCGACTCTCTGATCTATAATGTTTCTCCTGTGTTCCCTAAGTTTTTTCCCATAGGTTTCCGTTAATTGTCTGCTAGGTTCTCTGAAAAAAATTTCATCTGTATTTGAAAGTTCGTTATAGTGAATAACAAGTTTTTTTAAATCTATTAGTTCAGGTGACAATTTAGTCTTTGGGTTTCCTCCTACTTTCATTTTCCTCATAGGGAAAGCTACTTTAACATAGTACATTAATGTTCTATGAAATATTTCATAGGCTGCATTTGGACATGTTTCCTCAGTGAGATCTGCCCAGTCTTCATTCTCCAGTAACTCTAAGAATTTTAAAATGTTTGTGTCTGAAAAATCTCTACGAAAAATGGACATATTGGTACACTTTGTATCCCTAAAATTCAGATTTCCCTATACATGCCACTTCAGGAGCTGTGCATAATGGTCTGACAGACAGAGATTTATGTTTGATGACTCGTAACAATTAAGATGTTTGCTCACTAAAAAATTATCTATACAGGAACTAGTCGCAGAGGTTACTCTTGTCGGTTCCATGACAGTTCTTTTCATGGCAAAACATCATTCAATCTCCGTAGCTTAGCGCTGTCCACATTAAAATCGCCCCCAATAATAACATTTAGATTATTTTCAGTTGTATGGAGCAATAGGCCATTTAGCAGATTCAGAAATAAGTCCATATCTCCATCAGGTGGACGATAAATACATATAATTGCAACTTTCACATGCGGTAAAACAATGCCGCAGCATTCAAAAACGTGCTCCACACAAAACCTATCTAAGTTTAAAGTATCACATTTTAGAGTACAGACAGTATTTTTATATAGTGCAACCCCACCATTTTTCATGGCTTCTCTACAAAAAAAGAACATACCTCAAATTTATTCAGTTTTACAAAATCTAGCTGGTTTTTGTTTTGCCAGTGTTCTGACAAACAAAGAAAGTCACAGTCTATATCTTTTTCCAATAAGATATCTAATTGAAGTACTTTATTACTTAAGCATCATATATTTTGGTGGCATATCGAAATAGATGCAGTGTTTTTACTGCTATCTAGTGGATTCACTATTCTATAGAATTTATTCTTGGGGGGTAATGGTTTTAACTTGGGTGGTGCAATTCCCGGACATTGACTAAAAAAGACGTATCAGGTAAACTAACTACATCGGTAATAGATTCAGCTTTTTTTTCATTGACGTTGACTATAAACGAAGAAGTATCAGGTAGACTTACCACATCAGTAATAGACTCAACTTTTTTTTCATATGAAATTTCATAAGATAAATGTGTCTCAATCATTTTTAAAGCAATCTTTTTACACTTGATTGGGTTATTAATGTAATCCTTCATTTCATTTACCACAAAAAATTTGCTTTCTTTACATTTCTGATCAATAATTAATTTTAGAGATGAATTAATGCAAGAACCTTTGAAACGTCTTGTGGAAATCCCAAGGCACTTGATTTCATCCCTTGAACAATTTCTTTCACACAATAAAATTAAGTTTGTGAATTTCTCAGAGCTGTATTAGGAGTTTTTTTGTTGCTGATGTTATTAGTATTAAACATGATTATTACGAAATCATCTTACCCATACTTTATAGTGTCCTGGAATAAATTTTTTGTTAGATCTGATAGTTCACAGTGTTGTTTAACAGTACATTCAACACTAAATTTGTCACTTATTTGTCTCAGTACTCTACGAAAACCCTGTGCATATTCATCCCCTATAACAAATATATTATGTCTGACCTCAGCCCCAGCCATAGTGGATTCTTCTATATTTTCAGACGCCAGCTGATGACACTTTTTAGGATGTTCACAAATTCCAGATAAACCTCTTTTTGAGGGGGTATCCTTTAAGGACTGACTCAATTCTTCTTGAATACTACATTTATTTCTGTACTCGTTATTTAGACCATCGTCATTACAAACATTTCCATCCTTATTTATATTCGACTTCTTCTTCTAGGTTTCTTGTTCTTTATTATGAGGTCACCATTCACCAGATTCATCATTATCCGAATCATTCCTGTCGAAATTGGCAAGTGTAAAATAAGTATTTGTATTCTCGACAAAAAGCATTCTGAGGAAAAAGTGAGAAAATGTTTTTCAGGAAAACTACATATGGATAGCTGCCCAGACGGCACAATCATATTTCATGAATATCATATGCATATCCCACCGGAATATTGGCATATGCCAGGGATATTCCATATCCTCCAAAACATGTGATATGCATATTCCATGGATATCCAAAGTCACCATGAAACATATCCCAGGAATATGTTTTAATTTCCTAAAACACATCCATGGCATATGCTATACATATATTTTCTTACCATAAAAATATATGCCAGGAATATATTTTTGTACTGCACAGCATATGCTTTTTGAAAATGAATAGCAGAAAATATACAGGGACATTTAAAAAAAAAAAGGGTTTAAATTAACAAAAACTCACTTCCGCATTGAAACTAACAAAAAATAACTTCCGCATTCAAACTTTATCACAAAAGTAAACAAATTAATACTATTATTGCACCAATTCTTCTTCAGGGTCATTGTTTGTTTTCTTTATTCCTAAAAACAACCAATTTAAGAAAAAATACCTCATCATACAATAATTTACTTACACTCTTCTATTGCACCTCTCAGTAAGTAGCTTTAGCCAGGAAAATAGCAAGTCTTTCTTCCACTTGCTTTTCCGTGAATTGCTTAGTGAGTGGATTTTTCTTACATACCTCTAAAAATAGTATTAATATATTATCGATGAGAAAATAGAAGTAGGGTTTTATAAACTGAAGATGGAATTGACATTCAATTGTGAAAACCCTCTAAGGGGCATCAATTAATTGCGTAAGGACAATTTTGGCCATTTTTAACCTATGTAAGGGCACATAAGATTTCTTGGACTCTCTCCCCCTTCTTACGTATGATTTTATCTGGTTTTAGAAAACTCTATGTTATAAATCGCACATTTCGACTAATAAAATATTACGTAAGAATGGCTTTTACCCCCCCTCCTCTGAGAACCCTTCTCCTCCTTAGGACCCTTACGTAATTAATGGATGGCCTCTAAAATGACCTCTGAATATATCCTTCCTAGGAACGCAGATTATGGAAATACAGAAAAACTATTGAATATTCGAGAACAGTTGGGCAACATTGGGAAAAAGTTCATTGAATTTGTCATAGATCACCCAGTATAAATTAAGTGAAAGGAAAGTGGAATTAACATTGACTACTGGAGTATATTTTTACCTTTGAACAAAGTAGCCAAGTCTAGAGTGGAAAATTTCTTCTTTCCTTTTCCTCCAACCCAACTAAACTGCCTCAAAATATCATCGTCAACTAACTGAGGCATACATCTTCTGATGACACCTTTTAGATCAGTACCTCCAACATGAATAAGCTTGGTCACCTATAAATAAAATTATTCGTTTCATCTTTTTGTTACTGCTCTATGCATTAATCAAAGTATTTATAAAGGAAGTAAAAATTACCATAAATTCTCTTATGTTTTTGTCACTCAGTTTTTTGTCCAATTCCAACAGCTCTTATGGTAAGACTTGGCTGGGATTATTATCTTGGATATTATTTTCATTCCTAGAATTTAGTATGGCCGTTATCAATTCGGCATTTTGTGTGACCCTTCCGTTAATAATATGCAAAAGTCTTATAATTTTAGTAGAATCTATAAAAACCAAAGAAAAGTTCAAAGTCAAAAATGCGTAAATATATAAGAGATTAACTGACCTTTACAGGTCAAACATTTCTGTTTTGCTGCAGTGAAAGAGGCAGTTCTTGGGGTCGACAGATCCGAGTTGATGTTTGGAATTATTAATTGTGTTCTACCACTGCTAATGTTTCAGACTGAGATGAGCTGGCTAGTTGCGAAATTTTACCTGGAAAATATATTTTTTGATATTATAATGAATGAAAACTATAAGCAGAAAAGACTTCCAATTCACTGGTATACTTAGCATTCCCAGCTTTTTTGGTTGCCACATAAAAATGGTCATATGGTGAACTGCTCAAAATTTCGACTGGTATGCTTTTCCAGTTTTCTTTTGCCCGAATAGCAGCTCTCACCTTTGCTCCAGAAATAATATCTGGCCATCGACATTTGTAACCTCCAGAATCTTCAAATATCCAGAAAGCGGGCACTGCTTCCACCATATCTTCTCTTCAATAATTTTTTTCTATTTGCCACCCTTCCATTTTTGGTCATTCAAATATGAGTTCCTGGCTAAAGTAGCATTCTTGTTCATTTGTCACTTATAATACCACAAGAGCTTCAAAATTATCGGGTATTTCCCGATAGGTTCGTTGCAAACAAATGAAGGAGTCAAGTTTTTCAGGTTAAAAAATCACGAGCGCGAAGCGCGAGTGATTTTTCCTGAAAAACTTGACGACTTTATTTGTTTGCAGGGAACCTTGAGGGAAATGCCAGATAATTTTGAAGCTCGTGTATTGGGATTATTTTTCCAAACAGTGGTCATTGCATCCCAATCTTTTCCTCCAACGCTGCTGCACTTGCCCTCCGTTTTTCCGGAATCGATTGTAAAGCCTTACGCTTGGCATCACGAGCTCCTCGAGCGGTCTTGAATGCAGCATCCGAAAATGGGTTGATTTTGATGTCGAAATCGTTCAAATACTTTTCTTGAAGTAATTTGGCAGTCTGATTCCACATTGTTTTTATTGTACCTTCTTTATAGTCTTCTCCATCCATTTTCTTCATATTGTAAGCGTAATCTTTCATAATGTTTGCCAATTGCGCTTCACTCGTTTCAGCACTCAATGTGTATTCCCTCTCAGTACAAAAGAATAGTAAATTGGTTCCAAACTGTTTTTTTTGCCTTCTCCGTATTAATGGGAACATTTCCTTTGACTTTTTTATCGATGGTGGACAGAGAACAAACTCCAAATCGACTCATTTTCATGCAAAATCTCCAATTGTCACAATTGAATTCAACCTGTCAGTTTGAAGTGTGGTTAATTTGACTGGATCATGTTTTGTTTTTTATATATAGCAACTACCAGAGAAAATTTTCAAAAAATTATCAGTATAATACCATGTAGGTTGTACCACGTGACGTCGAATGGTGCAATTCTATTGGTCGATATTTGGGTCGGAAAAATAATCCCAAGTATCCTCAAAAAGTACTTAAAAAATAGAAGTCTTGAACGAATATTCCACAATTAACAGGTAATCAAAAATAATCTAAACCTAACCTAAACAATTCATATGAAATGCAATGACAGTTGACAAGATTACACGTCTGCCGTCATTAATGCCCAGACTCCATACACCTTTGTCACAGTGCTTTAACAATGGCCAATCAGCATTCGATTTGTCAGTCACCGGCGTACATAATCCAAACATTTGATTGGTTGAAATTTCACATCAACTGTCATAACTCAAAATCTAATCAATTGAATGCTTAATTTTGGCTGGGAAGCTTGAAACACGTTTCTTTTGAATTAGGATAAATGCGTCTGGTTTTATCAAATTTTATTCAATATAAACTAGGAACTTTCCAATTCGTTTTTCCTACTAAATGTTTCAAATTGATAGGAATTTTTAATTTTATCTAAAGAGAAATATGCCATGATAATACCTTTTGAATATTCCCAGAATATTAGTATACCCACATTTTAGCTTGATATGCCGTTTGAATATACCAGTAATATTCAAGAAGAATATCGTGAAAATATATTCCAGAATTATTTTTCATGGATATAAGATGAAACCAATATTCATGGAATATTCCAGGGATTTTGCAATATCTTTTGGAAAATAGGATGTAGTAGGCATATTCCAGGAATATTGGGTGCCGTCTGGGTGGTTCCTCTTCAAGGCAGTCACATGTTCCATCCTCCTCATCAACTTCAGGCTCCTCCTCATTCGAAGTAGGACCGTGTAGTAATACCCCATACCAGTGCAGTTCCTGTAACTCCTCCCAATCCTTATCAAACTGCTGATTTAGCAGATGCTGAAGAGACTTCTTTTTCTTTTGCAGAATGCCCCGTATTAAATATTTTTACATTATAGTCAAATCTGTATCAGAAAATTTTGGTTTCAAAAGTTTTTCAAATTTCTCTGAATTATTAGTGAAATGGAAGTTTTCGAAAGTGGATACTTTAACCAATCTTTCCTAATTGAATTCTTGGAGGACTATTTTCTTTTTTTCTGATAGTCCTTTAACTTTTTTCAATCCAACTTCAATTTGTTTGAAATCAAAAAGTCTCCAATTGAATCCAATTTTTTTCACCACTCCCACTTTCTCGTAAATTTTCTCATAGTCCTCTCTAAGCAATAGCGTAGCCTCTTTTATCAGGAGCTTTTCTACTCTTCCGAATACACGGTCTGCTGGTAAATACGAATGACCCCTCACTGGAAATACAAGTATTATTTTTTGTGATTTGTTTGGGCTTTGAATCCAGGCCAGAAATATAGGAGTGTATAACTTGTAAGAATTTTTGTTTTGCCCACCGCATCCGTCAGAAAAGCCAACTGTCGTATTATTTCCATAATCCAAGGAATCCAGATGATTCAAAGTGCAGATGCTATCTCTATTGATCCTCTACCTGCTTGATCTTCCAGTCCATGTATAAAATGTTGGATGTTTGGACTGACTGTCAACAACAAAAAAACGTACATGCTAACTTGCTGAGCAAAACGCATCATTAATGGGCGTTTTGGGCAAGGTTGAACCTGCTGTAAGTCAAAGCAAAACGTAATCGAGTTTTCAGGAGTCTCTTTTAAGAGACCATAGAACATTCCCCTCCTTTTGCGGACTGTAAACTCGGTGCCAACTCTGTTTTAATTTTCACATCTACTGTCCTCTTGATCTTGAATTTGGAATTGTGTGCAGACGTCTGATGCTGGACTAGAGAACACAATTATAAAATCATTAACGAATATTCTCCTGAACATGGAAAAGTTCACCATATTTTCGGCTTCGCATTGAGTTAGATACATCTGATGTAACTTTTTTATGTTTAAGTCGGCGGCTAGATGAATTCTTTTAGATTTTTTTCTTTCATATTGACTTTCTCTACCTTGTAGTTTGCCAATAAACTCTCTTACTTGATTTCTTTCTTTCGGAATGTTACCTACAGATAATGCCTTAGTAATAGAATTTATTCGAACTTTTTTCATGTTCACACATTTCAAAAAAACGCCTGACATACTTGTATTTTTCTCTTCGTAACTCTTTTAGGGAGAAAATTGTGAACAGAAAAATTGCGGCTCCTGGACTGTCTCCTCTCTGTTGGTCTTTTTCTTTCAATTGGCACTACGGATATGTAGTGGCACAATTTGGTGTCCCGTTCTTTTTTAATATTGTTTTCAAAAACTTTACTTCGGATGGCTCCTACGTCACTTACTGCAATTCTGTCGCAACAATATGTAGGACCATTGTGATTGCAAACTTTCTCAAAGTTATCCAAATCAGCATTGCTACAATGATATCTAAAAACAAACAAATACCGTAAAAAAATTGATCCCAAAAACATTTTCTTGATGTTTTACCTTTGCTTCTGTGCCTTCTGTCGTTTCGTCTCATTTGTCTTTCTCTCCCTACTTCCTGTACTAATTTCTAATACACTAGTTTCTCTTGATTTGTTGAAAATATGAACAGGATGTTCATAAAATCAGATGTGGAATCTTTCTATCAATATTTAATTGAAAATGTTTCCCTTTTCAACTAGTTTCTCCTTCTTCCATTATAAAAACTTCAAAAGATGCAAACCAAATAGAAATACAAAATAATCTGCAAACTTATTTCACTCTTCACTGTCAGTAAAACCCAAGAAGAATAAGCAATATCTAAGACAGGGGAATCCCAATCAGATAAATCGGCAACTTGAGAGCCAGAGTCATCTCTATTATTCACTCATTACTAAAGAATAACACATATGCCCATAAAATTCAGAACTCTGTAACATTACAGGGGCGCTATTCTTGACATCCTTCCAAACCCAAGCACACGCACACTTGCAGAAGCCTCCATTTCGAACACTCGTGGAAAAACATATTCTTGACAGCCAGTCGTAAAGTCGTCCGATAGTTGCGAGTGACCCTTTGGCAACAGCGCAATTAGACAAAATTGACGTATGTCTAGTGTCGGTTGATATCATTTTATACTATTTGAATTGTGTAGGCGACTGAGAGAAATGAATAACGATGGAGACAATTCAGAAAACAAAAAAAGAACGGCTAATTCCTCTATGGAGCAGAAGAATATCCTATTAAATTCATGAAGAAAAATCCATGGCTATTAAATTGGAAAATTTTCGGATAAACACACACAAAAAGATGCACAGAAACTTTGGGAAGATATCTCAAAACATTAAATAGCTGTGGAAACGGCAAATAAAGACTGGAAGTCTTGGAGAAAGGTAATTGTTAAAAAGTCTTTGAAAAGATTGACTTAATATTTTTCGATTTGTAGACTTGGCGGATATCAGGTCCAGAACAAAAGTAAAAACAGTTCTTATCAAAAAAATAAAAGGGTACTGGAGGTGGACCTTATCTTGAAAATCCAAATCGTCCTTTTGACCAAGTACTAGACACCATAAATACAGTTTCTTTAGAAGGGCATGAACAGGTGTTAGAATCAGCTACCGAGTTTGTACTGGCATATGATGGAGAAAATGAATCTGCTAGATATGCATTAGATCAAAGATGTGATTTTGAAAATGTATCCACAGGTCCTATCATGAATGATGTATCAACAGGTCCCATTGTGAATGATATATCAAATGCTGAAGATGATTCTCAATTTTCTTCAAAAAACATTGTTCAGTCAAA
The DNA here is from genome assembly GCA_018342105.1 of Gonioctena quinquepunctata. Taxonomy (NCBI): domain Eukaryota; kingdom Metazoa; phylum Arthropoda; class Insecta; order Coleoptera; family Chrysomelidae; genus Gonioctena; species Gonioctena quinquepunctata. The sequence continues at coordinate 52,361 of JAFIRS010004968.1, forward strand.
TTCAGCATTACTCAAGGAAAGGAAGACCATGTCTAAAGAGCTCCAGGAAAAAATTACTGTATGCAGCCGAGGCATCAAATAACTACAAATTTCACTTGAGAAAAAAAAGACATAAAATCTAAATATTACGAAAAAAAATTATTTTGTTGGAGGGATAGAACAGCAAAGAAAGATCAGCTGCTGCTCAAGAAGATATTGCCAACAAGTTGGGCTGTCTTGGAAGGAACAATTGAATCTTTGCAAGATACATTCTTAATTTTTGTCTCTTGAACTATTTACCTTATACCTGTTAGTTTCTTGTTATATTGGGGGCACTTTAAGTAGTGATTACAATAAGAATAATATTTATTGAGTTGTTTTTACAAAAGTTTATTTGAGTTCAATATTTATAATATAAATAAAGTTAATTATTTTAGAAATGATTTTTTATTAATCTTGCCCTTGCTCTTCGACCTGCAGAAGTTCTGGATTTAACGTCTTATTGCATTGATATCAATATTTGCACATATTCATTGAGAACAACTCCAAAATCAATATTAGACTGGTCCTCATATCTGGCATTGGAATATTATGTTCAATGCACATATTATGCAATACAACACAAGAGTTGATTATTCGGCATGCTGTTACAGGGTTGTAGTGTAACACTCTATGTTTCAGCAAACAACGAAATCTCATTTCAATACTCCATTGCACCTTTCTTTGCATTGTACTTTCTGTGTCTTTATTATAATTGAACTCGGGAGTATTTTCAAGAGGTTCCCCTTCAACAGGTGTAACACCATGTTCTTAGAGGATATCCACTATCACGCCGCAGCGCTGAAAATATTTCATATCGATAGAGAAAAGAACTAATTACTCAAAAAAAATTATGATTTGTCCCGTTCTCCAGAAACTTCTAATGGGCCATCGAGTTTGGGACATCCTGTATTTCTGTGACAAATGATTGTCAAAATCCGATATCTACCTTCATATTTTTAGATGATCAATTAGATATTTTATTTAGTACTGAATTTCTAAGAATTTTCAGTAGGGTTCAGTATGTTCTATCCACAATGAGAGGCGAGTTGCAAAATTCTGATCTCCATTCGTCTCGACTCCCTTTTGTCCGTTAATAGAATTGTTTCAGTCTACCATGTGTGACCCTTGGTAGTTAATATTCGTGCATAATTTTTTATATTGTTTTTGTGCTCAACCTTTAATTATTTCTCAGTGGTCCGTTTCACCGTATATATTTTGCCACAAACACAATGGTACCTGTACACACAAATTTTAATTCCATTCTTCGTTCAACAATTTTGTCAGTATAGATCTCAGACTATTTTTTTTGACACTGTTCTAACATTGAACTATCTTCTTTGAGACTTGTTCAGATACGCCACAACCTTATGGTACTATTTTATTGCTAGGGATTGTTGTGGGGGTTCTTTCTTTAGATTGTTGCTGATTGATTTTTTGGATCGGCATTATTTTTATATATCTCATTGAAATTCTGCGTCTTTAATGAAATAAGTTTGGCTGTCAAAAACTGTTTTAACGACACCTTTTGAGTTGATAATTTAAGTTGATTTGGAAATTTCTTTATCGCTATAGACCAATTAATAGATATTTTTAACCAAAAAGGAGGAGGTTCTCTAGTCCAAAAACCAAAAAGGAGGAGGTTCTCTAGTCGAAGCGTATTTTTTTTTCATGTATGATCACGCATAACTTTTTAATGAGACGTCCGATTCCGATAATTATTTTTTCAGTGGATAGGGTATACTTCGAAGTTGGTCCCATTTGAATTTCGAATGGAATTATCCACCCTTACGGGTAGAAAAATAGGGGATAATTGATTTTTCACTTGTGAACATTGGCACACATATGTAGTTGACAATAACAGATCGCTAGTGTCATTATCAATTTTTTTATCGAAAATTATAAATCATATTTTTTTAAAAATAATGAATTTTCTTTTAATATGAATTTACAAAATAGTATGTTACACACCGAGAAAAGGATGGTTAACATATATAGGTCGATACGTATGTTTTAACGCAGGTTTCTACAAATATCGGTATGAGGCTCGTAGTAGTTTTCTACTCCCAACTGTCATTGCTCAATTTGTCATAAACATTTCAAAGCTTTTTTTTTATCGTCTTTGACTTGTAACTTGTAACTTGAAAACTAATGAAGCAATCTCGATACTCCCGATGAATTGTAGAGAATCAAAATGCAATGAAAATGAGCCGAGGCACGACTCGATCGAATTATTAATAACGTAAATAAAAACTTTTTAACAAAAAAATAAACCGACGAAATACGGAACTGAGAAGTAAAAATAAAATTAACCTTGAAAAGGGAAACATTCTCAATTGAATATTGATAGAAAGATTTTTCTGTGAATTGAAAAATCCACGATTAATATGAAGTTATTTTTTGTGAATGTCTAACAGATGATTCCACATCTGATTTTATGAACATCCTGTTTATATTTTCAATAAATCAAAATAAACCTTCTTAGTAAAAAAAATAAAATTAAAAAAATTAAATATACGCGTCGACTAGAGAACTTCCTCCTTTTTGGTTTCGTCGGTTGAAAAACAGAAAAAACCGAAAAAAAAAAATTAATCATAACACCGCTATTTTTCAAGTATTGAAGCAGACTCTCCATGACAGAGTTGTGATTGATATATACTTCATTTGTGAAAACCTCCGGCACTGTTGGATTATTAGTTTTGGTATAATAATAATAATAATAATAATAATAGGACTTTATTCAATCAGCTATGGATACAGTACACGTCAATATATGTATATACTTATTAGATTGAATAGGCGGAGTGTCACTGTCAAGCAGTGTTTTTCAACTCAACTTTCAGCATAGAACAAAAACATATATTTTTTTTTACATAATTTAAATAGAAAAACGATTTTATCAAATACCTATCTCGAAACCCAGAAACATGGCTGCATTACAGTATTTATATCAACCTAATTGGTAGAGAGAAGTTTAGTTTTCAGTTTCTTCTTGAAATTACTAATAGAATAGTTGGTAAACTTTGGAGGCAAGGCATTGTAAAGAATACAAGCTGTGTAGGAAAAACTACGTTTGAAGGTGGTAGTAGAGTGTTTAGGAATTACTAGCAGACGCCTGTTCCTTGTTGAAAAATCATTAATGTTTTCGAAGCATTTCAGTTTATCCATCAAGTACGAAGGCTTCTGGGTAATTGAGGACTTATGAATAAGTGTTAAAAAATGGAGTTTGCGCAGCAATGGAAGTTTGAGTTTCTTTGTATCTCGAAATGACTGGCTAATCGCATCAAACTTACGAATACCTAATGAGAATCTCATGCACGAATTTTGTATCCTTTGCAAACGCATTTGATCTTGTTTCAGAAGCGCCGGGCCATATATGCAATCACAGTATGAGAGCTTAGATATGATCAGTGATTCACATATATGGAGTTTAAGATTGTTGCTAAGAATATTTCTTTGCGAGTATAAACTCCTAAGTGTATTGTAAGATATTTTACTTGGATGATTAACATGCTTTGTGTATCTCATGTCGCTATCTAGCCGTAATCCTAAGTTTTTGCATTCCTTCACAACTGGTTGTGCATCACCTGCTATATTTATGTTATTTTGTTGCACGAAGGTTAGTTTCTTATTTTTGGGTCCAAATATCAAGAGTTTTGATTTACTGGCATTTAGTTTCAGATTATGTGCGGATGATACATTATATAATACCGCAAGATCTTCATTGATTTGTTCCATGGCAACTTCAATGTTTTCTATTTGGAAACTAAGGTACAGCTGTGTGTCGTCCGCGTATTGATGTACCTGACACTACTTCATAAATTCAACGAAATCTGTAATATAAATTGAAAACAATAGCGGGCCGAGAATAGAGCCCTGAGGTACACCAAGATTTCGCTGTTGTACCTCAGATATCTGGTCTCCAACTACAACATACTGCGATCGGTTCCTCAGATAGTTGGCAATCAGTTCCACAGATCCAGGTCCGAACCCAAAATGTTTAAGTTTTTGTTCTAGTACAAACGGATCTAGGGTATCGAAGGCCTTACTGTAGTCTAACAATACTAAACAGGTCACCTCGTTTCTGTCAGTGCTGATCAGAATATCATCGGTGATGCAGGCCAGAGCCGTTGTAGTGCTATGATGCTTTCGGAACCCTGACTGTGACACAGGTATGATGTTTTTTGTGAAAACGTAGTCTGAGATTTGCCTTTTACATTATAGTTTCTAAAATTTTAGATAGCATAGGCAGAATACTGATGGGCCTTAAATCCGAATACGATGAAGCGTTTGCAACTTTGGGTAGTGGAAGTACCATCGCACACTTCCACGGATCAGGAAACGAACCCGACATTAATGCTGTATTGACAATATGCGTTAAATACTCAATCAAATGGAAGCTCACGAGTTCGAACATCTCTCTTGATATATTATCGCATCCTGAGGCCACAGATTTAATCAAATTTAAACATTCTGCGACTTCATATTCTGTAGTTGATGAGAATTCGAAGGTTACGTTCTGAGAGGTAATGGCATATTTGCCCAACAACCGACTTTGTGCCTCCGTTTTTATCTATACTTGGTATAGAAATAAAATGTGAGTTGATATCCTGAGCATTTTTCAATTCCGGAGGGATTTCATATTGAGTTCTTTTGACCTACAATTTTCAGAGTTCTGAGCCGATTCCAAGTTATTTTACTATTGTTGTGGCGTAACGCGAATTCGACATAAGCCTTTTTTTCCCTGAGAATTGCTGCATTGACATAGTTCCTGAGTTCTTTATAATAATTCCAATGGGCGATATTCTGACTATTTTTGAATCTTTTATAAGCTTTATCTCTTAATTTGATCATGTCTTTTATCGTTTCCGTTAGCCAAGGACTAGGTTTTTTTGACACTCGAGCTTCACGAACAGGACAATGTATATTGTTATTAAATTTTCTGTGGAAAAATTTACCATGTCGTTGACTCCGACTCATGTATAGATAACATCCCAGTTAAAATTATTAATATATACATAGAATGCATCTTTATCAAAATTTTTCCAATCACAGTATTTTATAAATTTGAAAGATTGTTCTGAATTTTTTTCAGTATTTTACAAGAAATAGCACAGTGGTCGAAAACATTATGCAAATTTGTTACTTCACAAATAGGAGCATTCTCAGAGGCAGATGTAATTATGACATCAAGTAAGGTTTGACTTGTATCGGTAATTTGGTTGGCTCATCAACCAGTTTGATCGATCATGAGACTCTAAAAGTTCTGAAAAATATGATGCATTTAGGTTGTCTAGGAAGGTCTATGTTCAGATCCCCAAAATTCGATTTTATCACATTTGGTAGAAGTTGGGAAACAGTATTATCAAGGCAGCCAAAAAAGTCTAGAATGTTACTTCTTGGGGTCTGTACACACACCAGTGATAAAACATTTTCCATGAGCTCTTATCTTGATCCATAACTGCTCTATGTCCGTGTTAATTCTCTCAAAATAACTTCATATCTGATGGTATTTCTTATGTAAAAGAACTCCGCCACCTCTACCATCTCTGTCCACGCGTTCCAGTTGGTACTGTTCAATAAAAAAATTGTCATGCAGCCATGTTTCAGAGCCTCCGAATACATCTATATTTCTAGACACTATATAATTCTCAAGAGCATCAAACCCTGTGAAAATTGATCTCAAATTGAGGTGAGCGAACAGCATAACTTTGAACTGTGCAAATACTTATACATAAACACAATGAGCATTGATAATACTATAATTAATTCAATGTACCAACGTATGTATGATTAGAATAGAAGTTTTCAGATATCAGAGTATTGGATATAAAAAAATAAAAAAACAAATTAGTTTTGCATTCGACGAAGAATCATAGAATGCTCGGAGCTATGAATATCAGAGGCGTGCGTTTGGGAAGATCTGCTGGGTTTCGGCGGGACAGCTTTGGGAATACTGTTGCTTGGAAGTTGTTGTTTTATCTGCAGATCGTTGTTGACATTCAATTCAGTCAAACTGAACACTTCTCCGTCGATTACTAGTGTATTTTTACGGATCTTCGCTACCAGATTTTTAGATTTTGCTGCTTTAAGGTGAGCTACCAAAATTTTCCTGTCCTGTCTATCTTCAAATGGCAGGTCTTCGACAAATGATACACCAGTGTCTTTGAGGAGAAATAAATTTGAGAAAATTTCGAATTTCTTCAAATTTGATACAAGGTCCAGTATTACTGGATGATTATCAATTCTTTTATTGATATAACAGCTGTTTATTTCTGTCTTATTTACTTTTCACCTTTAACTTCTCCGAAATAAATTTCACCACAGATTCAATAAGTGACGTGCTGCCAGTTTGAGACCAAAAATTAGGATGGAATTTTTACGTAAACGTCTCTCAGTAGCCAACAGTCGGGATTTCAGTAACACATTTTCCGACTCTAAGCATTTTATGCTATTCTCCAATGCATCGGACTTGGTTTGGAATTCTTGTCTCAGATTCTGAAGTTCGATTTCGGTATCGTCTGTAGTCTTCTTGATATCTGTTAGGAGCGCGTAAATTTCTTTATTTGTTATATCGTCTTTACCCATTTCACGTGAATAGTATAATAATATTATATAACGCCGCTACTGGTGGAGGTGCCTTCTGAATACGATAGGCTGGGACACAGAAGGTCAATAACGGGCAAGAACTCAAATTATCTTTGGATTTTTTTGTTGGTGGACCGCAAAAACTCCAGTAATGAGGTAAATGAGTTGGATCAAATCAATATAAATGCAATTTAAGTGCACTTGGGATTCTTATATCGATATAAAAGTAGCTGTCTCACTTACGGAAGTCAAGCGGAATCAACACACACCAAGAACTCAGTTTTTGGTCAACGCTAACCACTTTAAAACTCACTTTTAATGGCTTAGTAAACGGACTACCTGCGGTTTGAATGAAAAATTTGAAAATTGAATCTGATTTTTTCAATGCATTTTATAGCAGCAGACCTGAATGCGTCATAGTATAGTACTACATAAAAACTTTTTAACAAAAAATTAAACGTACGAAACGACCTGAAAAGTAAAAAATAAAATACACCTTCTTAGTCTCAATAACTAAGCTCCTAAACTAATGTAAGTAACTAATTTTGAGTCGGCGCCAAACAAACAGGCAAATGAATTAGGTACCTAAGGCGTAAAATGATGGCATCGAGTTGCGCGGTGACATTCTGATAATTTTTTTGAAGTAATTTAATGATCTTCGTTGATTGTTCGTTTGGTGCCGACTCAAAATTAGTTACTCACATTAGTTTAGGAGCTTAGTTATTGAGACTAAGAAGGTTTATTTTATTTTTTACTTTTCAGTTCCGTATTTCGTCGGTTTGAATTTTTTGTTAAAAAGTTTTTTATATAGGCTTTCTTTTTTTAATTTTTAAATTATTTTTGTTGTTCTAATATAACCATATTTATTTTCAAAATGATATATAGGCTTTCTTTATTATATTCATTGAACAATTGTACTTTTAGTTCTTATACATATAATAATACAAGATCGAGAATTAAATATGACCTACTGGAAGGAAGCAATATATCAAGGGAAAAATTATTGATCGAAAGATTGTTGCTTGAGTAATATCCCGAGGCAAATTGCATGATCAAAATCTCGGGCCGACATCTTTGCTGTTGTATTCCATATACTTTTCATGCAACTTTCTTTATAGTCCTCACCATTAGATTTCTTCATGTTACATGCGTAGTCCGTTAAAATTTTGGATATACTGCTCACTGCAGAACTTCTCAAATTGTCTCCAAATTGAGTTTTTGGAAGTAACTGTATTTATGGGTGTTATATTATAAATATTAGCCTCAATTTGTTCGAAAGAACGGAAGTAAGTTTATAAGAGATATTGTCGAAAAAGAAACCCAAGGGATGATTTGCAAATTTTGCCGCTGTATTTTGACAGTTTTGGTCAAAATTTGAAAAATGCCGACAGATCATTGGTTGAAATAGTATGAGGGAAAAAGTCATCAAAAGAGTCTCCTCTATATAAAGTGATACACTACCCAGAAACCTCTCAGGAAAGAGTAAAAATAAACTCAGAATTATTCGTTTGTGAAGAGCAACAAACATCGGGAGAATGTAATGTTTGTTATGAACTGGACTGGAATTATTGGAATAATTATTGCTATTGCTATTGAATCAATCATTAGAGGTTTTTTCGTGACAAAAATACTACCAGGAAACCGATTGTGCCATCATACGATAGTTATATCCTGTTATGTTTCCTACTCCCAACTGTCATTGTTTAATTTGTCATAAACATATAGAAGCATTTTTTTGAATATTTTTATCGTTTTTGACTTGTAACTTGATAACTAATGAAGCAATCACAATTCTCTCGAATTATAGAGAATCAAAATTCAAAGAAAATGAGCCCAGGCACGACTCAATCGGATCATTAGTAACGGAGAAAAACTGGAAAAACCGGAAAATATCTGCGTTTTTTTTAATTCATAACACTACCATTTTTCAAGTTTTGACGCAAGTTCTCCACGACATAGTGTTGATTGATATGTACTTTATGTGTGAAAAAGTCAGGCTGTTTGGATTATTAGTTTATTTAATGCACTTTGTTGCAGCAGACCTGGATGGGTCATAGGTGGTCCGATTTCGATAGTTCTGAAAGATTTTGAAAGTTGAAGTATAGTACTACAAAATGACTATTCTCATGCTGCGAAATAGGTGTGAAATACTTGCAAACATGACCGAAAACCAGCGAGTGCATGAAAGCGGCTCAGGAGTGGGGTTAGAGCCGCAAATTCATAATGGATATTCTATGAATATACATACGGTTCCCCGCGTCTGCTGCTCTACCCCCACTACTCAGCCGCTTTCACGCACTTGCCCATTTTCGGTCTTGTTTGCAAGTATTTTTCACCTATTTTGCATTACCGTTAAATGAGAATATACATTTTGTAGTAATATATTTCTTCTCTCGAAATATATTTGAAAAATTGAAACCGGACCACCTATGACGCATCCAGGTCTCCTCCATTAAAGTGCATTAAAAAAATTCATATTTCAATTATGCCAAAACTAATAATGCGACAATACCTGAGTTTCTCACACATGAAGAACATATTCATCACTACTATGTCGTGGAAAGCCTGTACTATAAGTTCGAAAGTGGCGGAGTAATAAATTTAAAAAAAAGCTGATTTTTTTCGGTTTCTCTCCGTTACTAATAATCCGATCTAATCGCGTTTAGGCTCATTTTTTTGCATTTCAACTCTCTACAATTCGTTCATTATGAGTATCAGTTTTCAAGTTACAAGTCAAAAACTTTGTTTCTTCTGATGGCACAGTCGGTTTCCTGGTAGTATTTTTGTCACAGAATCAATAGAGCAGAAAATCTCTATTGATTGGCCTAATTGGAAATATATTATCATCGAATTTTATTTTTCCTTGCAGAAAACCGAAGAGAAACAACACCAAAGAAGGACATTTTTAGTGAGTATATTTCAAGCATTTCCCTACCCCCTAGAGTAATTCGTTAAGAATCCACAATTATTTCGAATTAGAATGGCAATATTTACAAGTAGACTGACTTTATTTGAAATAACGAGAACAATATGAGAATGGTAAGGACGTGCAATGTTTGTTTATTTCATGTTATATATGCTGTTGTGGGCGACCCTATACGGGGTGTTATTTATTAACACTCCGCCTCGGACCAGCCAAATGTCGCGGCTGCTCTACACTCAGGGCATTAATTAATAATGTACCTAACCGACTCCCGAATGGGGTAGCTGGCTTTTGGTTTTATTAATTACCCCAAGTATGTATTGAAAGGGAGATCTTAATCGCCCAGGGAGTTATTAATCAAAGAGAATTTCGATTAAAATAGAAGAAGATCTAAGAGCGGCTTTAGTCTTTCTCTACCCTGAGAGATTGTTGAGCGTGGGTTGTTCATTTGTAATTCAGATTTACAGACCTCACTATTATTCGAATTCACCTGAAATAATGCACTGGAATGGTGAAATAAAAATGGATATAATTATTCTAATCTTCAAATACACACAGGATTGTACAACATAACCAATCAAAACAGAGTAAGCTATTTCACTAACAAATAAATTATAGAGGATGATAGTCGGTCAAGTTTTGGTCTACAAAAGGGTATTCATTAAATCATTATTTCTCTTTATTCTTATCCTTTATACTTTCAACCAAGGTATAATGCACTTGGAGAATCGACATTCCAAACTTGACCCTACAACGTACTTACGTAATTCTCAGGTAATCACTTGCACACACATTAAATTTTAATCAAACTTGTAGACATTATTAATTTACTCGCGGCTTTCATTAATTTGGATTATTACGATTTTATTATTTACTTTCGCGTCTTGAATTTATCTAAAATTGTTATGAATTACTTTAATTAAGATTATGAAATTGGCATATAGAATATGCCAGATTTATGGTAGCACTAATAAACAGATGATGAACCGGTAGTTATTATATTGGTAGAGCAGATTTGACATCGTAGATTACTTTTTGAACAATAACTTATTTCGCACTAAGGTAGAGATTAATGATGCAACCAATTTCGCTTCAATATGAATTATCTTGAATTACTTGTATGTGTTACTTCACTTATTTCAGCATTGAAAATAAATGTACTGGTAAGAACTATTTCTAATTGAATGCTCGCGTACATGGAGTCAAGTATATTTGATGACTGTCGATTTATTACTCTTTTTTTGTTAGATTCAAGTTTCTTTATATATATCCTCGGCTCCCTTCTCTCGTTTGTGTTATTCCATTAATTCCATTCGTGATTTTAGGTGATCTCATTAATTGTTTTATTTTACTAGCCCATAAGAATGCTTCAAAGAGACCGCCCTTCTGATGATGTATTTATAGATTTTTATGTGCGGTCGGCATAGATTCATTGAAGTGTCGGCGACATTTACGATTCAATTTATTAATAACAGGGGAAGGATTTCTCCTGTGATTCACCGCGACAGATGATTTATTCTTCAACCGTATTAGGTCATTAATTAAAACAGCCTGAGATAATTATGCATTCCTTCGAGAGTTAATGGTGCAAGTGATAGAACTTGATAATGGTTATTTCTTTTTATAAATTATTTAACTAGGCATGAGTACCACAATCCCCAGTTTTCATTTTTCCCTTTTAGTCCAGCCTTCTTTCTCATTAAGCATATCAAAATACGAATAAAGGATTTTCTGAAGGAATTCATTGAAACCATTTAGATATTCATACTTTTTCTAATAAAGAGAATATCCTTTTTGAAGTCTTTATGATTATCCAGTATTGAGTCTCTCGAGAAGCGCACTTTTCGTAATGTGAAAATTATCTAGACACACCACACTGTCCTAGCGACGCACCGGCGCGGCGGCAGTGTGTATATTAACGAACCATTTCGAGCTAATTTTGATCCTTCCAATAACTCGACCTACAAATATCTTGCATATCTAATGGACACCTAGAATCACAAATTTCATCAATAGACCTGTTATAGTTCTTGAGTTATTAAAGTCTTAAAAGTGCCATTTTTATCACTTACTGACTAACGCCCGTATGCACCGTAGGCTAATTTTGCGGATTAGTTACGGAAACCTGGATTAGATTGTTGTTTATTATGCACCGCAAGAAAAATCTGGTTTAAGCTTCAGATTTTCTAATCGGTCAACGAAGCGTGGTTTAGCGAATGACGTCTATTTTAATTTGACACCGATTTTTCGAGTATTGAGTTTTTTTTGCAAGTTTTTCATTATTTTGGGATAAAATGGAGGACGAAATATTCATTGATGATGACCTAGATATCCTCGATATCATCAACTTTGGTTTTCCTCGCAGAGTCTACGAAAGGAGTGGTTATTTCGACACAATGGACAATTATTCATTTTTTGAAAGATTTCGACTTACAAAACCTATAGCTCTCAGTTTTCTGGAAAACATAGAAGACGAAATTGAATACCAAAATGATTTTTAAGTTGATGAATGCAAGGGAATGTCTGTCTAATATTACCCCACCTCATGCACCTTCACCCAAAACAACTTATTTTATTGAGAATGCTCCTTGGCTACATAAATAGTTTTTCGGTGATTTGAGGTGTAGTGGGATAACGGCTACTAGCAGGTATCTATCTTATTCATTTAAGAAATCAGGGTCTACTATCACTATTATATTCGAGTGTAACCCGGAGGCTCTTACTCTTTCAACATAAAAACAAGTGGGCTACAGCCATTCACGAAATTTGAATTTTGATTGGACAAGGACTAAAGAAGAATCTCCAGTCATTGCCATGGTGGTGATTCTCAAAAATAGCCGAGAAATAATTTTTGATCTGAAAGTTTTGAAAAATATTAATTTCTAGAGAGGATGCAGCTTTCACTACCCTGTATGGATTAATAAATAGCCCATCACTCCAGAGAGCGCCTGGGACGTTTAAAACGCGAAGGGTCGTCAATATTGTAATCAGTTGCTTCCCTCACAAGAGGATTCTCGTGGGCTATTGCACAATCAAATACTCTCTGATTGCGTTCTCTAATGATACTTCTGATGGAAGGCAGATTTAAGTCCTCAAGTATCCGTTCGTTCCGCACGTACCACGGAGCGTTCGTTATCATACGCAGAACTTTCATTTGCGCCCGTTCCAGGACGCAAATGCTCGTTCTCTGGTCTGGCCTCAAGCGGTTGAGGCATACAAAATGACAGGTCTGAAAACCATTTTGTAGATCATAACTTTATTTTTCAGGGAAAGTTTACTTTTCCTGTTTACTAACGGATAGAGTGATGCGATTTTCTTATGTATTTTATTTTTATCAATTTAACGTGTGGCCTCCAGGTGAGTCGGCGATCCAATGTAACCGAGGTACTTGACCTGCTCCAACCAATTAATCTCCCTTCCAGAGACAGTCACTCTCTCTGGGTTGTTTCTCTTGCGACCCATCGAAATAGCCTGCGTTTTGTCAGGATTCACCCTTATTTTCCACTCCAGATACCACTGCTGGAGATCGCTAATGCATTCTGCAAATAGACGACACCCATCAGATGGTCGGCTGAAGAAGAAGTAAGGCCGTATCATCAGCGTAAAGGGGAAAACTTCACGTGTTCACTCCTGGGTATGTCTGACGTAAGGGCGTAGAGCATAGGAGACAATATTGCCCTGAGGAACGCCGGCCTCAATTGCTCTCGAATCCGAGAGACAATTGTCGACCTTGACTTGGAATGTCCTACCCATGAGAAATGATTTTAGCCACTTCACCAGACCCAGAGGCAAGTGGAAGTCTATCAATTTTGAAAGCAAGCCTTCATGCCATACTCTATCGAACGCTTTACTGATGTCAAGAAGTATAACATGGGCGCTGTTGTTGGTATTTAATGAATTTATGGTATCTTCCACCAGCCTCAGAACCTGAAGCTCGGTGGAGTGAGCTCGGCGAAAGCCGAACTGCTCATTCGGTAGGACATTTCTGTCATCCACTTCATCGTCGAGCCTTTCCAGGACGATTTTCTCAGCCAACTTAGCTGAACTGCAAAGCAGACTGATTGGACGATAATTTTGTGGGAAGGTCGGATTTTGTCCTTCCTTCGGAATCATCACCACGATGGCATGCTTCCACCTTCGAGGAAATCTTTAAGGCGCATCGAATTGTTTATTATGTTCAACAATGACTGCAACTGGTTATCCGGAAAATACTTAATCATTCGATTAGTAATACCGTCATAACCAGGCGCTTTTCTAGGATTTAATCCTCTAATGTGCGCCTTAAGTTCATCCAGCGAAGCCGGACGAATTCATCCGATTTGGCTCTCTCAAGGTGCGACGAACCCTATCTTCTAACAAAATTCCCGATCCAGATCATCGTCTGATGCTCGTTCAGCCTAAATTGCCTTTCCATCGAATCTGCAAATGCTCGAGCTTTAGACTCAGAGTCATAGCACATTCCGCCCTCACCGTGAATAGGGGGAAGATCGGCTTTTTTAGTCTTCAAATTTTTTATTAAGCTTCCATAATTGATTGTTGTTTTCTAGATTTTAAGTATATTGCCAAATCTTTCATGCCTAAATTCCGTTATACTTTCTCTTACCTCCCTATTCAACTGATTAGCCCGGATTCTGTCCGCAGGAAACAAACTCCTTTGAAAGGCTCTTTTCGCCCTATTTCTTCACGTATTAGATTTTTAAGCCTTTGGGAATTCATCATCGTATTTGGGAGCTTGTTCTTGCGGGAGCAATCCATCAAGGCATTTTAATGGTGAGTTCGTACCGCGCTACGGCCTCATCCAACTCAAGTGGAGAATTCATTCTCTCAGGAGCGCAATATGCAGTCTCCAGGAGTGAACTGAACATCTCCCAGTTTACTCTCGTACACAGACGATCTGTCTGGGGGGTGGATCACCTCCAAGCGTCAAAATAACCGGGTTGTGATCAGAGCTCAACTCGGCGAGAACGTGCATGTCCCAGTTCCAGGGGATATTCCTGGCCAGGGCAATGTCAAGCACATCAGGTCTACCGTTACCGGCACCAAAAACGTCGGCTCACCTGGAGCCAACACCTGGTATTCATACCTGTCACTGTGTTGCCACGTCGCCTACCATTCGTGTTGGTAACACGGCTCCACTGCACGTAAGCTTAGCGTCGGATCACCTGCAACAATAACGGGTTGATCTGTTCCATTAGAAGCACATCGAGTGCTTCAGGAGTATTCTATTGTTCGGAGGGTTATAGGCACTGATTAAACGAATAGGACCACTCCTCGTGTTGAAAACAATACCTACTGATTCTATACCATGGGTATCATCATTGAAATGCCGAGCTGCACTGCGAATGACAGCGTTTCACCAAAATGGCAACACCGCCACCCGGACGCCCAATTCGGTCATTTCTAAGCATTTTGTAGTTAGGAAATCTAACAGGTTGTCCATTAAGACGAGTCTCTTGCAGAAAAGCAACATCAATGTTGTTCTCTAGCAAGAAACTCTATAAACTCGAGTCTGTTCTGGAGAAGACCGTTACAATTCCAACTCACCGCTTTGATGAAATTCGGAAGCTGCCTTTCACCCATTAGTTGGGATTAAAACCGATTGAGAATTTTGCAGCAGCTTCTGCGAACTGTGCAAACAGCATCCTCATTTGATCCAAAGTGGAAAGAATGTCTTTGGGGCTATTTGTGACTTGAGCTGATTGAGCAGGGGGGGCGCCCTGGGCAGCCGCCGCATATGACACCCCCGCTTGTGTCTTTCCCAAATTTACGGGGAAATGCCTTCTTTCGTACTGATTTGAAGCAGGGTCTACCCTGCGCCTTAGCCGAGGACATTTGGGACATCCCCGATAATTTGCAGGTGACCCCACTACAATTCGCACACTTGGCCGGTTCATCACGAGACTTTTGGCATTCCCTCGTAATATGATTCTCACCGCACTTTACAAAGCGGGAACGGCACAGCAGTTAAGCTCACAGTGGCCGAATCTCTCGACAGCGGTGGCATTGGCCTACAGAGGCCCTGGGTCTCTGTGGCTCAGCTGTCACTTGAACGTTCAAAATATCTGTGACTTGGAAGATATGTTTTTGTTCTTTATCCAAGAGAACTAATACCATTGGCAGAGGTGTTTTTGATGAATTAAGTTTGCGCATACGGACCACTGAGACCGGGGCGAACCCCCTCTCAATCAGCTCGTTATGGATGTCGTTACAATCTAAGAATTCGGGGACTCCCCTGAAGACTACCTCAATTTTTTATCATCAGGTAGACTATAGGTGTGAAAGGAATACTTTGATCTTTAAAAAATACTGATATTTTTCTATAGTCTTCAGGAGAGTTCGGAAAAATCTTGATTCCTCAAATACATTCTTTGACAGTTTGTTCAATTTAATATTATTACTTTTGAATAAAAAAATTACAGTGACCCACTTGTTTTTATCTCTCACTGTGATAGGAGGGACGTTTGTCTTCTAATTGTATCTGGGGTCTGCTCTGTGGGTGAAGTATTTGTCGCGTTATCATCCATATTCACGTCGTCGACTCTCTGCACATTTTGAACTTGGCTGGTCCCTCCGCTAGAAGACGCACTCGGGTTCGGGTTCAGCCGCTGGACCATTTTCGCCGGTTGGTGCATGTCACTGTCTGATGTGACATTTGTCAAACTTTGGAATCTATTTGAAGTTGAAACATTTATCGCAGTTTTCTACTAGAGTCGATATATGCTACGGTCTAAAGCTTCTACGATAGGGATAAGATGTCGAGGGTTGATTCTGCGTATCTTTGGTAGCCGGCAGGGCGGGAAATTGTCCTTTCTGAGCCTTTTGTGCAGGGACATCACAGAACCTTCTGACTTTTCATTCGATTTCGCCGAAATTAGTGAACTTATTATTGGTATTTTCAATAAATCTTCACCTAGGAAGACAACAATGCCCCAGCACCTCCAGGAGATCGGCCCTCGGCAGAGAACCGATCCCTGCAAGGACTGATTCCTTGCTCGCCAGATCGCAATTTCCAATTAGATTTCCATCCGATTTTTTGTCTTCAAGGAGGTTTTTCAACGTCGTGTCCAATATATATGGTGCAGGTGGTTAGTTTTCTGTTCCAGGCCGGTACAAGACTGGTTTGGTTCAGAAAAAACGAATTTTTTTTAACTTTACTGGAGCAAACTTTCTACCAAGTATGTTACTTGCTTTCAGGGGGGAACTTCATTTAAGAAATAATAGTCTAACCCAATGAACCAATCGGAGATTTTATTGGTTGCCATCAGACCAAGTTTCAGAAATCTTCCGTATCTCGCTCCGGCTTGAGATTTATCATTATTGAAACTTGGTTTATTTTATTTTTGTCCTCGATGATATTGCGTGTTTTAAGAGTACCCTCATGAGACTCGCTTTTCCCGGGGAAAAAAATTTTTTT
>JAFIRS010004969.1:0-69294 GCA_018342105.1 Gonioctena quinquepunctata
AAAATTATCAACAACCTATAATTTGTTTGGTTTTGACAAAATAAAGAAATTGGTTGTTGTTTGCGCTAGATAAAGAGCCTGAGGCCCTGATGGAAAAATTTTGACCACTGAAAAACTCATTCGGCGTCTGACTCCAATGTTAGTTTGAGCTTTAAATATCGTTGCCATATTGCTTTTTTATTCGGTGGTATTCTTTAATGAAAAGGGTTTAATACCATCGATGATGTGTTACCGCCAAATTTTGATAGATGGATTTAAAAAAATAAATTAATATTTCTTTTAGGTATTTGATTTTTTAACGTAGCGGGAACTCGAGTATATGGAAAAGTGGGATAAATATTATGAATTATTCCTACTTCCTGATACTCTTTAGAAATCAAATAAAAATAGGGTTTCATTATTTCGGTGAATAAAATTAATATTATTGACGGTTGTTTGTTATTTGTCTGTCTATCTATAATCAAAATCTCCATGTTTCAAATATATATTAAATAGTACTTTTTTCATCTCGATTTTTTTGGATTTCTAGTCACGTGCAGATTGCCCATAATAGGGAAGGAGGCTGGGGTTAATGTCACACAATCGTCGACGTTTCACACTCTCAAGGTTTGGCATCATAGCGTTACAACATCACATTTTCTCTCAAATTCAGACAGCTTTGAAGGTGCGTGCGCGATACGTAATTTCTTTGGAATTTAGAAAATCAAACAAAGTGGAAGCGAGTCTCAAATTTAATATCCCAACCGAGAAAGTTGTTAGAATACGTGTGTTGCCCTCGATACTTTTCGGGGAACTGTTGAAAAAATTCTTGAAATGTTAATTGTGCGGAGGGTATAACATTTGACACATATTCACTTACGAACTCTCAAACAAGTGAACAGCGGTCACCAAATTTATTTCTAGGCAGGCCTTGTGAGAGAATATACGTGTTACCCTCGATACTTTCAGGAGGGAACTGTTAAAGAAATATTGAAATGTAACAATATGCGTAAGCTCTCCTGACATCTGGAAAGAAATGTCGAAGCCATGCACATTTCGTTAAAGCAATCAGGAACTACTAACACACGAGCACTTTGTTGCATTTGATGGCGGCGAAGATACATATTGACACATGACATGCGCGGTAGAGGGTAGAAGTTTTGAGCAAAACTATGTTTTCATGTCTACGAAGTTTAAAGTGAGGAGCATTCCGAGTTAGCTAGTCGAGGAAAGGGGTGTTTGTGAAGGCAACTCGTGAGATAACTCACCTTCTGATGATACCGACTTGCTGTGGAATGGAAATGCCCCACAGTAATGGTTACGAATCATTTCACTAGCCGACTTCTACCATTCACATTAGTGACGAACGATGGCAACCACTAATATGCACCCTAATGGTTTGTTAACTCCTGTTTGAATAATCGGGAAGGAGGTTCACTCCCAACCGACTCGTTAGAGTAGGTTGGACATATTGAACAAAGAAAATTCTTTGGTCGGAACGTCTGTATGGTAAACATGCGTAAACAACTAATGCGTCGAGCAGCTGCTGAGTGTTGCAAACCCGAAATGAAAATTGAAGGAGAATTCCTCTGCTGGAACTCATAGATTTGAGCATGTGTCTTGGGATTCGAATTTATGTAAGACGAATGGGACACACAAACCGAAGAGTGTCGGAAGGTTATATCCCGTTTCTCATTGATATGAAGGTGAATGAAATAACGACTAAATTTCTCGAGCAGGAGAAATGCATGCCTATAATTTTGTATGCATTCAAAAGTAATTCAGTTGAGAATGGACATTTGAAATTCTGATTTATGAAGGTCGGAAGCCAACATGTTGCAATCCCATATAGCAAATCAGAAACCCCAAAGAACCCACTCTCAAGGTATTATTATTCCAAATATGAAAAGAAACAATCATTTCCATCAATTCCATTCCTTTGTTTGATCTTCAGTCGAATGCAAACCCAATGTCGAGGTTATGTGATGTATATGGATGAAGAAAGACATGTTTTCCATCAAGTTTGCTTTCATGTGATCAGAAAATCGTCACCTTGAATGAAGTACGAGTCAATATCTTTCTCAAAGTTGATTTCACCCATCTTGATTTCAATCCAACACACACAGAGATACATGATATCTCACTATCTGAAGTTACATCAGTGGCATTCATCAAAAATGAAAAAAGGGGTCATCCTCAGGGTGTACATCACAATAATGCGCATAAGAAGGTTTTCAATCCAGGACAAATAATGCATGAAGACACATAATCTTTGAAGGCATGAAGACACAGAAACCTTGAAGATCGGAGAGACACTGATTCGAAATACTCTTCTCCTGGAATATTTCAATGAAATATCCCCACCCTACAACAAGTCCGATGCGATGCGCAATCTGTATGGTGAGGGGATTCTCTTGACATTCAGCGCACTCATCAATACTCGCAGTTCACTTTTAGGTCTCTCACAGGATGAACGCCCTCCTCGCTTGGAGACTGTAAGGATTTATGAAGGTCATGACCAAACAGAATATGTATGCCTACACCACAGCTTTAGGCAAGGTCAAACAAAAAAAATCAAGATCAAATCTCAAGGTTGCCGAAACAATCCCAACATCAAAACTCAAGGTCAAATCTCAAAGTCAAAACTTAATGTTATGAATCTCAAGGTCAAACTCAAGGTCAAAACTGAAGTCGAATCTCAAAGTCGACGAAACCCAATATCAAAACTCAATGACAAATCTCAAAGTCAAATCTCAAGGTTAAACACACACACACACTGCACACCTGCAACCATTCAAGGTCACACGTGACGTCATAGTGGTGGGGGGAGACCCAGAACCGGCTTAAATCTCCTACTTATTTCTTCAATTTGTAACCTCAATATCGCGATATAATTTTGAAAAATTGACATTCTATCAGAAAATAATTTATATAGCTTAGAGTTTGGTTGGGAAAAGGTCAATTAACTGAAACCACTATGGATCTGTTGCCGACGTTTCAACTTTTATAAAGTCATTCTCAGGGCACTACAATAGGGATTGTGAATATTTCGAGCAGTAGAGTAGCTTAGTACATGATAAATTACATGATAAAAACCTCAATAGAGGTACAAACAACTTGAGCTGTAAATCTGTCTCCAGAAGCGAACGGAATCTCTCCCAATTCACCTTTGTACACATGCGATCTGATTGGGGCGTAGGATCATTCCCCAGTGATAATATCACCGGGTTGTGATCGGAGCTCAACTCGGAGAGGACGCGTATATCCCAGTTCCAGGTGATGTTCCTGGCCAGGGCAATGTCAAGCACGTCGGGCCTATATGGACCAAAGTGCGTCGGCTCATCTGGAGCCAACACTTGATATTCATGCCTGTCACTATGTTGTCTCAACCGTCTACCACTAACGTTGGTTACACGACTCCATTGTACGTGCTTAGCGTTCAGATCACCCATGACCAGAACAGGTTGATCTGTTTCCATCAGGAGCACATGAAGTGCCTCAGGAACTATTTGATTTTGCGGAGGGTTGTAAGCACTGATTAAACGCATGAGACCACTCCTCGTGTTGAAAATTATACCTACAGCTTCAATACCATGAGTATCATCATTGGAAATGCCAAACTGAACATGCGAATAACAACGTTTTACCAAAATGGCAACGCCGCCACCCGGACGTCCAATCCGGTCATTTCTGAGCACTCTGTAGTTAGGAAATCTAACAGGTTCCCCATTAAGATGAGTCTCTTGCAGAAAAGCAACGTCTATGTTGTTTCCTACAAGAAACTCTTGAAACTCGAGTCTGGAGAAGTCCATTACAATTCCAACTCACTGCTTTGATGAAATTCGGAAGCTGCCGTTCACCCATTAATTGGGATCAAAACCAGTTGAAAACTTTGCAGCAGCTTCTGCGAACTGCGCAAAAAACATCCTCATTTTATCTAAAGTACTAAGAATGTCTTTAGGCGTGGAAATTGGGGCTGTCTGAGAAGGGGGGGCGTCCCGGGCCGCCGCCGCATATGACACTCCCGCTCGTGTCCTATTTTCGGGGAAATATCTTCGATTCTGCGATTGTGAGGCGGAGTTCACCCTGCGCCTTATTCGTGGGCATCTAGGACACCCACGATAGTTTGCAGTGTGTTCCCCACCGCAGTTCGCGCACCTAGCTTTTTCTTGCCTAGGTTTTTGACATTCTCGTGTGATGTGTTCTTCCCCGCATTTAACACAAGCGGGTGTGGCACAGCAGTTTAGCTGACAGTGGCCGAAACGCTGACAATGATGACACTGTCCCACAGAGGCTCTAGGTCTCTGGGGTTCAGCGGTGATTTGAACATTTAATATGTCAGTGATTTTAAAATATTTCTTTTTGTTCTTTGTTTAAAAAACAAGGACAAGAGGTAAAGGGGTTTTTTTCGAATCAGACTTGTGCATTCGAGCCACTGAATCCGGGGCGAACCCCCTTTCAGACAGCTCTGCTTTAATGTCTTCGCAAGAAATAAATTCGGGAACGCCTCTCAGGACTACCCGTAATTTTTTGTCCTCAGGGAGGCTGTAAGTATGAAATGGGATTTTTTGGTCCCTGAAAACGCTACTTATCTTCCTGAAAGTTTCAGGAGAGTCTGGAAAAATTTTAACTCCGTCAAAGACATTCTTAGCGGGTTTAACAAGTTTTATGTTATTGGATTTGAACAACGAAATGACTGTTGTCCACATATTCTTATCCCTAACGGTGATGGGAGGGACATTCTGTCTTTTCAACGTCTGTGGAGTCAGTTCCGTTGGTGGTATATTGGTCACGTCAGTCTGTTCCATCGTCATGTCGTCATTGTTGGAATTTTGGGGGACGTTTGAATCGCAATTTTCGATTGAATTTGGTGAATTTGAAATTTTCGAGAAAATGGTGGAGGACTCAATGTTTCTCACTTGAGCTGATTCCGGTCCTGGAATAGCTGACTTTTCGATCGTGGGGACGTGCATATCGCCATCTGACAATTTTGACAGTTCGTGAAATTTATTCGAAATTGGAATGAAATTTGGATTTTTTATAACAGGACTCGTATATACCACTATTCTAGAGCTTCTACGTTGAGGATGAGATATAGAGGGTGGATTCATTTTACCTTTCGGTACTGGAAGTGCCGGGAATGAATCAATTCGGTGCCTTTTGGCTGGAGCTTGCCCGTTTTGGGTATCTGGTGTGGAGATTCTGGATTGTACTAGGGCATTGACTGCAGGGATTTTGATAAGGTCATCGCCAAGAGAGGCCAACAAGGCCCCGAGTACTTCCAGGAGATCGGCTCTGTCGAGAGAACCGATCCCTGCAAGCACCGACTCCTTGTTAGCCAGATTGCACTCACCAGTCGGCCGATCGGAATCCGCTGAGAGGTGGAATTTCTTGTAATCTCCAATGGTGTGGATGGCTTGGGGGGGGTTCTTTCGCCTTCCGTTGTACAAGACGCTGGTTGGCTTCGGAAACACTGATTTTTGCGGGTTTTTTCGGGAGTGAAAAATAGACACAGGCGTACGGTTTATCAGGACCGTCCGGTGGTGTACAGATCCCATTATTCCCACTATCACTGCTTCCCCAATCACAATTATTCATTTTATATTTTAATCGTGACAGATCAGAGTTAAAACGAAGAAAACAGTCAATCTGACATTCGCGTAAGCCAAGCGTGTCACTCGAATGAAGCAAAGCCTTCTTGAGAAATTTGTGTTGTCATTAGTCTAAACCTCTCAGTTCCCGTGTATCCTGAAAATTCTGAATCTGTGATTGGTCGAGTGCCGTTGAATAATGAGTTAGGATCCACGGTGTCTTAGAATCATCTTCATTCATCAATTAATAACCAATATGTTATCAATGTACAATAATCGTAGAGAAAAGAAATAAGTGAGGTATATTTCGAAATGTTTCGTAGGAATGGTATATTTCGCATAATTCTAATTGTTTGTTTCCTAGCGAGAACAAGTTTTCAAAGTTATTATTTTAACAACACATGTTATTTTATTGATATTGTTTCCGAATGAGTAATGATTCGTATGTAGCATAGTGCTTGAAAATCGTTATTGTAAAAATTGGAGGACTTTATGGAAAATTGAATTGAAAAATAGTGCAAATTATATGAAAAATTCAGAAACAAAAAAAAATGGAAAAAACAATAATTTTCGGTATCGGCAAGGGCGATTAGCCGAAACTTATATACTGAATACTGAGAAATAAACTCGATTCTGAAGTGATGGCACTATTCCGCTTAAACATATATTCTATATTGAGGTTACGTCAAATGTTCCATATTTGATTTGTTGTCGTCTAACATCTAACAAGCAGAGCTAGTAGCAGAACGTCTGGAAAACGTGGTTTCAAAGGTTCATTTGTTTGAATAAATAATCTTCTGGTACTCCCCGTATCGAATAAACTCAGGAGCATTCTTCACTTTATTTGGATTTCATAATGAAGCCCCAACATCGAATCAAATACTCAAAGTGGATGCAAATTCTGAGTGCACGACATATAAGGTAAGAACCTTCAAACTATTTCAAATCTTACATGCTGAAATCCAGATTGAGACAATTGGCATTTGTTGAGGTGAGCGCAAATGGCAAACAGTTGGCTATGAGCTTCGGTAAATATTACAGGTGTTTACATAATGTAAGAGGCACAGAGAAGCGCGATTCACGTTGATGCATTATTCACTAGCTCATGCCCGGGATGGTGAATTGTTTATACACTATGATGGAAGGGATTTAGAATATCCCCAACTTGAAATGTAGTTGAATCACCGTTTATAATTATTTCAGGTAATATTGTGAATGGACCGAAGGTTGACCATTGATTATCTAATCTTGGAGCAATCCAACATATTTCTAGAGAATTAAATTATTTTCATGGGGAAGACATTGAAAAAACATTAATCTATAAAAACATTTCATATTATATATCCAATTATCATTATTTTTATTTAGTTTCTTGAGGATGAATCAACTGCCTTCCTAAGCGAGTTTTATCTTGGTTATTATACGAGTTTGTCCTGCTTCTCATTTGAATTGAACTCGTTTGTTGAACAACTTTATCTTATTCAGTTCTTGGTATGTTAGTCTAGGTAGGTAGAGTTGCCTATCGCTTGTAAGTTCATGAACCTATTCTATTTTCTATGAGGGATTCATGAAACACTTGAGCCCGATGAAAATATATATTCATTTGCCTTTCTGGCACTTTGGATTGGATTCTATTTTCTGAGTGAATCAATATCTATAGAAGTGGTACTTGCTTATTATGCATTCTTCCGCCTTAGGATTCTTTAGAATTGTTACCTATTATTTTTAAACCCGCTTTGCATTTTTTTGAATCGAGTCCATGTTCATAAGGGTCTTGGAAATGATAATAGAAAGCGAATTTATGAAATTGGGGCATTTTGGAACGTAATAATAAAATATCTGGAAAATACTCAGTATTTATCTTACGAATTATTATGTTTTATAATTGACAATCCAACCATCCGCAGTACCAGTTTGTTACCGGATATGACAATCAGAATGTTGAATTGTGCAATTGGGCATCCCACAATTCATAAATTTTCAATACGGACCATTTTCATATCACATTGATTTCTAGAGATAAACACAGTCTATGAATGAAGATGGAACCTTGTGTCTTCGATAGTTCAATTGGTAGAGAGTAAGATTAGAAATCTGTCGGACGCAGGTTCGCTTACTACTCGTAGATGTTTTTTTGGGATTTAAAAATCCGTCTGAAATGCCACAATTTTCGATTACTCATATAGAAATGATATTTGACTTGCTGAGTAGAAACTTGAGTTGGAATAGTACTCCATCCATTGAATGCAATGAATCTCCTTAAATCGATAAGTGAATTGAAGATCAAACAAAATGTTAATAAACCTCGGAATTTTCCGATGTGCATATTAGGTTTCGGAATGCTGTTCAACCTGTGAGGTTATGATGACATTTACAACCCACAAATCAATATATGTACAGGCAATGGATAACGTGAAATAACCAAGTGTTGATCAACTATTGATTTGTTGTGGATTTTAACAGTGAAATCAATGTATATATTCTCCAACTTCTACTAAGGCTTTCAGAAAACCTAAACTCCATATTCAGAAGGAAAATGAATAAATTCATCATTTCAAATGAAGCTTTTATTCAAATAATATGGCGATCGATTTATATTAGCAATTATAACATGTGGAGATTGGGGCTATCGTTTTTCAGTACACGTATACTATTCGTCTCAGATAGTTCCAACGGGTGTGGAAATCGGAACTGTAATATAATTTGAAAGTTTTGAAAAAAAATTGTAGAATGTGGAGATACATTGGGTCAGTCAATGTTGAACGAAAACCTCAGATATAAGTAACCCATTGAGTTATTGTATTCCTAGTTGGATGGTTGAGCCTTCATCTCCTCCATGCCGCAAACTATGTCTGAGTGTTTGCTTCCACAATGTTATTCTGTGGAAATATGCTGAAATATCATTCGAATATTTTCTCCCATAGTATGTTGCCATTTATACCAAATAACATCATCCAGAAATATTAACTATACGATGATCATGAGGATAGGAAGATAAAGATTATGATGTCCTTCTACTAGTTCATTCAAAAGCATAAGTTATTTGATATATATATATATATATATATATATATATATATATATATATATATATATTTTCTATTATCATCATGTTTGATCAGTTAATTCAGTTGGAACAACCTATAAAAATATACAAATCCAAATTTAGAAACAAACATTCAGAATAAAAAATAAACATTATATTTATATACGAGAAAATTATGTATCAAATTATAACCAAAAAAAACTTAAAATTATTTTATTTTTTTAAAATGCCAACTTTGAAGAAATATGTGTGAACAGTACTATGTGTTATAATCAAATTTGTAATAACATAAGCATAATAGGTAAGAAGTTGAAAAATTTATTTAAAAAAAAATTGAAATTGAAAAAGATAACAAAAAGTGATGGTTACCAAGGAAAAAGTAAAATAAAGGAAGTTGAGAAATGAAAATGAAAAATAAAGCTGAACTGTAAATTTCTATGATTGATTTTGAAAAAAAAAATCTTATAACTGAGACATTTGGGAGACATTCATGCATACAATCAACTGTAACAAATCAGGAGCAAAATCAACTGAGAAACCTCTTACTATGAATTGGAGGTTTGAGTTCCATTTTTTCACTTCACTAGCAGTAAGGAGGCCACTTCAAACTAACTGAAGAACATTACTGGATTCGTGTGAGTGCAAGAAATATTCAAAACAGGTATTTCATCTTCATAAACTCAATGAAGTGGGAATATCCATCGAACTGTCACATTCTTGGTTTGATTACAATAAACCACATTATTTCAAGTACAAATATTCTTCTTCTGTTTATCAAAAAGACTAAGAATAACCTGAAAATATTTATTTTGGAATATTCCCATCATTGCGCATGAGCAAGCAAATTTAAAGTTTTCAATTTTGATTGGGTGAAAAGTATTACTAGAATAAGATAGATATCGCAGGCATAGGTTCTTTCGAGTAATATTTCAATGGAAAACAACTATCTCACTATTTTTGGACTCATCATTCATTATTTGATAATTTAATAATCAATCTCAGTATTAAATAGTAAGTATATTGACAGCAAGAAAACAACTAGATGGCGCAGCTGCAATCCCCCTGAGATTGAGAGAATCATATCTACATAGGCGTACCGACTGAGCTGGAAAAAGTTGAAATTAAAAAAAGGAGGGGTAATGTCTACAGGAAAAAAGGGTAACAAGCATCATAGCCGGAGTTTTCTTCAGCTTTGATTGGTATATGTCACAAAAATTTGAATAAATGAAAAGAAACTACTAACGATCATATACAATATGATGAAATATATTAATATATTGTTATGCTGTATAATAATTGTTGGTGAGCTATTTGAATTTTTATGACATATAACAAAAGAAAACTCCGGCTCTGTTGCTTCTATCCTCTTTCTCTGTACACTTTACCTCTTTTTTTTTCTCAATCTTAATAATGAACATATTCTAAAATAAATATTTATGGATTATAATAAGTGATTTGTGATGAAAAGAAGTAGAAAGTTGCCACTCAAATTATGTATTATTGACATAAACCAAAAACATCGTGGCTGTTCGATGAATATTATCCCTTTTTCAAGTTTATGACGATAAATTACCTATTATGAGTTATGCTTTGCACTCACACAAATCCTGGGATGTTCTGTGAATAGTTTATGTGGATGTTCTGCAAATGTTTAGCCCCCTTACTGCCGGTGAAGTAAAATATTGGAAATCTAACCTCTAACTCCTGATAAGTAGTTTCTTGATAGTCCTTGGTTCCGATTTGATTCTGACCTGATTTCATGTATAAGTCTCTCATACTTTGGTTATTGGCATTTTTCCGACAAAATCGATCATAAAATTTTCTAATATGCTCCTTTTTCATTTTTATTTTTTTTCTCCCCTTATTTTTCTTTCTTCTTTTACTATGAGCATTTCTTATTTGAACACATTATTCTACTTCCTACCTATTATACATATTTCATTTTCAAATTTGACTTCTACACATAGTTGTATTTACTGAATTTTCTTCAAAGTATTTTGATCATTAAAAAGGAAAATAATTCCTTGTGGTTATAATTTTGTATACAGAATGTTTCTTGCATATAAACATGATGTTTAGTTGAATTCTGAATATTTATTTCTGAATTTGGATTTGTATATTTTTATAGGTTGTGTTAATTGAATGAAGTAATCAAACAAAATGATGTTAGAAGAAAAACTCGACTGCCACCCACTTGGATTATAAAATTATAAAAACAATCATAGCAGGTATTTATGCAGTTTTTAAATAGCATGGTTCCCTATTATTACTTTTTCATTTTACCTACTAGCTGATACCCCCGACTTCATACGCGTGGAATTTATATTTTTTCTTATGTTTCACTTTGTCTCCTTCTATCTAGCTTATGCTTGTGGCTTTGGCAGCTTCCCTTTATCTTGTTTCCCGTTATCTCATTCTCCGTTATCCACCTCACCCAATATCCCGTTTGCCGTCATTCCGTTTCCCGTTTCTTGTTCCCTTTTCCTTCCCTTTTCCTTCCTTCCCATTATCCCGTTTCCCGTTATCGCGTTATCCCGTTTTCCGTTTTCACATTATCGCGGTATTCTGTTATCCCGCTATTCCGTTTTGCTTTTCGCGTTATCCCATTAGCCCCTTATCCTGTATGTATTTCATCCCGCTATGATGACGGAAATAGAGTATGTGACAATAAAACCACATTTCTTCATAACCAAGTGCAACCAATAGAAGGTGAGCTCCCATTTCAAATATATTTATGTATATAAATATGTTTATTTTTTATTCTGAATGTTTGTTTCAAATTTGGATTTGTATATTTTTATAGGTTGTTCCAACTGAATTAACTGATCAAACATGATGATAATAGAAAAACTCTCTATATATATATATATATATATATATATATATATATATATATATATATATATATATATATTTATATAAATATACTATAGTGCCGCTGGACCGTACCGTAGTATCGCGCACTCGGTTTGTCATCGTCGCCAGAATAGCTCGCAGAATAGCTCGCAGATGGTGGATTTTTTCCTACTTACTCGACACTTATCGTCATATTTTGGACAACTCACACAATAGCTCTAGAAATTGTAGCCTATGTGTTATTCTGAGGTATAAGCTATATTAATGTGAAG
Organism: Gonioctena quinquepunctata; assembly: GCA_018342105.1. Taxonomy (NCBI): domain Eukaryota; kingdom Metazoa; phylum Arthropoda; class Insecta; order Coleoptera; family Chrysomelidae; genus Gonioctena; species Gonioctena quinquepunctata. The sequence continues at coordinate 11,745 of JAFIRS010004969.1, forward strand.
TTTCATTAAAATCCATCCAGTAGTTTTTACGTGAAAGAGTAACAAACATACTTACAAACTTCCGCGTTTATAATATTAGTAGGATATATATATATATATATTTATATATATATATATATATATACTATAGTGCCGCTGGACCGTACCGTAGTATCGCGCACTCGGTTTGTCATCGTCGCCAGAATAGCTCGCAGATGGTAGATTTTTTCCTACTTACTTGACACTTATCGTCATATTTTGGACAACTCACACGATAGCTTTATAAATTGTAGCCTATGTGTTATTCTGATGTATAAGCTATATTATTGTAAAGTTTCATTAAAATCCATCCAGTAGTTTTTACGTGAAAGAGTAACAAACATACTTACAAACTTTCGCGTTTATAATATTAGTGGGATATATACCATATCATAATAATTATATATATATATATATATATATATATAAATATATATATAAATATATATATATATATATATATATATATATATATATATATAAATAAAAATGGACTTATGATTTCCAATGTGCAAAATAATATTATGGAGGGTTGCTAAGCTCAATAGATTAGAGATTTTTTTCTAACGTTTTCTTGAACTCTATAATCACTCGAAAAAATAGGTCACCATTATTTAGTTAACCGCATCCCCATGGTCGCCTCAGTTTGAATTACTAGAAGGCCTATGAAAATATGCTGAATCTATGAATTGATATCTCGTTTTTTTTGTATCTCCATAACTTTTATTTACCCGTTTTCACAATTCCGCATATTTGTTATAAATTAATCTTCGCAAATAACTTCTGGTTATTATTGTAAAAAACCTTTTCTATACTAGAAACAACTATGTTGGCTTTTTGAATACGTATTTTGAAGGTGGCACCCTTCAGGTCCGTGATGGTACTACCTAGTCACACATTAACCAAGTATCATATCCATAGGATATTCCTACCCCTGGTTCTTGGACCATTATGCATATTAGGTTAAAAAGTTGAGGTTTTATGAAAGTTCCAACTCTCTTATGAATATACCCGAATTCCGTATCCACTCGAATATCATTTGAGTCTGCATTCAAGAATTCTAATCGGCGCTCGATTGGGTGAACCCAGTGATAATAAGGAAAACCACGCCCATATACTTCAGTACTGGAATCCCAAGAAGTGGTTTTGTGTCTGATCAAAAATGCTTGAGAAATTATCCCCAATCTGACGCATCATCAACTGAATCATCTAAATAGTCTGCGAGAAAAACTCCAAGAACAATAAATAATACATAAGAGTCGAACCATTAAATATATGCAAGTAATTCCAAAAATAGTGCAGTTTTCCAAGAAGAGACTGGGAGAAGAAGAGTGCTTCCCAAGGCTGGACCAAGGAATCAAAGTTCACAGGATACCATATAAAATAATCCAAAAATAACAACCCCCTAGAGTTATGTTTTGGATTTTTTGAAGTTTCAATAATCTGGAACAACATATCAAAGACAATGAATGAATCTATATTATGTACTTATCCAAAACTTGGCTGACTGGGACCTATTGTTTATCCACTTTTGAGTCTTACAGTTTTTGTGCAATTAAAAAAAAAATCAGCTGGCCGAGCAAGTGGTGGTCTCTCTATCATCTGTTACCCTGAATTTCAACTGACACTCATTGATTAGTCTCCTTGTTGGATTTTCTGTCTAATTGAAACCGATACTAGTTATAAATTCATCATATGTGATGCCTATTTTGAACACAACTTGGATATCAAATACAATCTCTAACAGCCATTAGCAAAAAAATTTCTGATACCTCAATAGTAGTGGGGGAAACTTCAACTCCAGAGTTGATATTGATTTTTCAACAAAAAATATTTGAAAGTACAAATCTATACAGTCAGAGATTATTTCTCGATTAAACACTGAACCTACGGGGTCGTTCCTTGTTCGTTTCTATGGATTGTAATGGGTTTATTCTCCCAACTGAAAAAAGTAACTGTGATCGTCTACGTCAGTATACATTTATAGCAGCAAGATGACACAAATGGACGTATGAATCAAGAAAAATGGATTTCAACTTGGCATAATCGAGATTGATTTTTCATTAAAAAAAAAATTATCACTGGTTTTCTTATAGAAATTCCTAAATACGTGCCATCTACTGGATTTTGCCTCGGAGACAGTACTGTGGAACAAAAACAGATTGTTATTATTTCGACAAGTGATGCATTTCCATCCTGGAATCTCGTTTTCAAATCCTTTCTTATACGTATTTGAGCCTTCATATTCCTCTAGTTCCAAGAATTTGTGAGGATTATAATATATAATCATTAATAACGTGTATTTTCTTTCAAACATTTCAAATGAGATGCCACCCTCTGGAAAATGCATACTAAAGGCATTTTTCTGGTACGAGAGATGTAGCAAATATGGGACAGTACAATTTTTCGAAAACTGATTTTTAATGTTATTCACTTTTACTTCGCTTTCCATAGCCAACTTTGAAAAAACTGTTTACCACCTAAAAATGTATCAGCTCTTGAGAGGGACTGTAGTGACATACCGCAGTTGCAGTTAATCTGGAGTCTGTGAAGAGGAATTTCTGGAGATTATTAAACCTATTGTAAGGGAATTTGTGGTTTTTCTTTCCCCCATTCCGTACCAAAAGTTAATTCTGCAATTTGAAAAATTATTTTGTTGTGGAAATCACAAATGATCAAGGCGTTCAGTTTTATCAATACTATTTTCGAGAACAATCATTTGGCTACAATGATATTTCTTCCAATTCATAGATATAGAGTTATGAAAAATGTGTCAACTCACGAGAAGAGTCCTCGGAATCCACAACCACATCGCGGTTTCACAACTGGAGAATGATAAAGCTGATGTATTATGACAAGTATGTGTACTCCAAAGAATGTGAATTCATGATAATTCCAGTGATACTGAATTCCAAGAGCAAAAACTACGCGTACTGCGGATATAACAGGTAGACTGAATATAACATCTAAGGATAATTAATGTTCACGTGAATGATTTTCGTATTCATATCACATTTTATTTATTATATTTATTTTCGGTAAGGCCTAATGTGAATTTTGACACATTTTTCTTCAACATTCTTCAACATTCAACGTGATCTGACTAAAAATCCATCCGAATGAATCTATTTTGAGAATACTCTCAAATGTGTTTTTTCACTAAACATTTATGAACAATAATAATTGTCAGATCATAAGGGGCCGACTTTGATTCCGGGAATATTTTTAGATGCAAAACAGTTTCTTGAAATTCCTCGATCGACAAAATATTACATAATCAATTGCTCGATCGGTATTGGCGTTTCACTATCAGAACTATTTTTATACAATTGATGATTCTAATGCATTTGTATATAATCTCTTGAAACTTCTGAAGGATCAGGAAAACGGAAAATCTTGAATTGAGTTATATTTTCCGGAACCTTTGCTGAACAGAATGGCAAAAAACTCACAATTGAAACTTTGAAATATTATAACAAAATATTATTATCCCCGAACGTCTTTGCCACTCCCAAAAACCTAAAAAAGGGCACATCCAGTTATTCTTCGTCTTCTCGGTGCCGTGATCAACTGAATTTTTCAATGCAGGATGGAATTTGATTTTATACCACTCTCAGATTGTAATTTTAGTGCTGAAATCAATGATATATTACATGTGATACTTCAACGACGTTCCGATGAACATCTAAAGTTTTCGGTACATATTGAACCAATATTTCAAAGTTATGGTATAATCACAGTTTATAGCTAACTATAAACTGTGGTATAATGAAAAGTCTGAGTGTGAAATTTATTGAAAGGAAAGTAAATACTTCCCATTCCTAATATTTTTTGTATGGGTGAATATATTTTTTTTGTTAATCATCTCCACTTCCAAAAATGTTTTTTTTTGAGAATTTGGGAAAAATGTTCCTTTGGGTAAAAACATAAGAATCGTATGGTATGCGATTGAGAAACAAACATGTGGAAATTTTTATTTAACAACAGGTTCTGTATGAATTATACTTTTTTTGCAAACAACTCTGACGATGAAGAATCGTTTATTTAGATGAGAGATTAATTTTCTCCGATTGGTTTTCTCATTCGAAATGAACACCATACATTTTCAAAAACTCATTCATCCATAAACGAAAATAGCACAATTTCCTAAGGTGGGTTCCATGTTGGAAAACATACCTTTTGAACTATTTATCTATAGAATGTCCCATACGATATGTATCAAGTACAGTTGGCATAATGCAAATAAAAATGTCAAGATATTACAGAGAAATATCCATGAATTCAACGATGACATTTTTCCAATTTTGCAAACATGTTTATTTCCTTATTTGGACCAATACATTTCATAGAAAGAAAACGAAATTTTAAATCTTGTACATAGATTTTTGGAAGTGCGATGATGAAGCGCTTATAAAATTTTCATAGCTTTCTCAATTGAATATTGAATAGAAACATTTTTCTGTGAAATGGAAAATCTACGATAAAAATGAAATGATTCTTACTCTTTCCATCTTTGCAGAGTGAGATTGCTCCTTGAAAATGTGTTTCTCTTTTCTTCCGGTCTTCCTGATGATCGTGGAAGCGTGAAATAGATTTTCGTCGACACAAATGTATTGAAGACCTAGTGAATGCGATGCTTCTCTTGCGTCAATGTTATGAATGATTCCTGGTGAGTACTCTCTTTTGGAAAACATTTTTCTTTGCCTCATTCATCTTAATGAGTTCCCCATCAAGACTGGAATAGGAAATCAAATAACCATCTTAATGAAAATGCAAATTTTCAATTTCAGATTTTTTCTTTTTGGTTAGGGTCTTTTCAGAATATCTAGCAGTTCAATGTCCAGCATGGCTTTAGCCGGAAGAGTAGTTGTTTTCTGTTGGACATTCGCAAAAAATAACTTCATTTTTATCGTGGATTTTTCAATTCACAGAAAAATATTTCTATTCAATATTTAATTGAGAATGTTTCCCTTTCAAACATGAATACCCCACAAGAGGTTATCTTGACGATGGAAGATAGTGACTAAAGTTCATCTTCCAGTCGCAGATGATTCCACATCTGATTTTATAAACATTCGGTTCATATTTTCAACAAATCAATTCAGAAACAGGTTCAGAAAAAAAATTACACATTTTGTTTAGATTTTTGAATATATTGAAAACAGAAAAAGTGGCTGTTGTTTTTTTCACAATTTCCTTCAACGTATCTCTGAGCTATGATTTTGATCAAAATATATTTGAACGTTTGAATTCAATTTTTCATTGATACTAATATTCTTTTTTCAGGATTTCGGTGATCGAAGTTGATAACAATTGTGAATACGGACTTATACAAACTCGAGGACGAAACGAATAAATATCTGTGAAAAAACTCTCAATAAACCAATGTTGGAGTGGAGTTCGTGTATTGTTATTTTGTTAATTCAGTATGATCCACCCTTGGGGTAGGTTTGACGTGTATTGACATGAAGAACGTTTATGGTGATTGTCGACACTGGTATTTGAAAATGGGTCCCTGGATCGTGTTATTAGCTATTATGTGTGAAACTTCGTATGCAGCTCTTCCGCCAGTTATTAGAATAGGTAAGTTCTTCTCATTTTTTTCTCAACACATATTTCAGTACCTATGAAGATCTCTTGTCGAGCTCCTGCCTCAGGTCTGGGTTATTCCATCCATTTTCGTAAGAAATTAGCGAACATAAAGTATTGAGTAGAACAAGTTCTTCTGGAAACTAGAGTGACATTTTCTAGGTAATTTGTTGAAAAATAAAATTGAGACACCAGTTTCCCAAGACCAGCGGGAAACTAATCGTTTACAGGCGCCTCTTTATCTCAAAACTATTATGAAAATAAATGTATTCATGAATTATTATAAGTGGAATGTAACATCAAAATATATGTCTGCTTGGTGACATATCAGTGGGATTCATTGTTCATATTGTAACGTGTTTTTCTAGGGTCGGAAGTTATAATACCAGTTATCAAACTATTATCCCTTGGCATTGACGCTGTCGATGACGCCAAAGTTTCAGACTCGAAATAGTCTCTTAATTCAACTGCAAAGATAGGCATATTTTATCTGTTGAATGTCCCATGCTCGGCTCGGAAATATCGCTCAGAGCTTCACCTGGATAAAATATACTTATTTTGATATCTCGCACCTACCCTTTGACTAGGGCTAAGCTGTGATATATTCAACTCCCGTTCTACCTCCAACTCAACACATCTTCAGCTGGAGGTAGTCATATGAAACTGACTAGGATTTGGCATACAAGACATCAACGTTCATTACTTTCTAAGAAAAAATCAAATCAGAATTGTTTTACTTTTGCTAGTAAAGTATTTAACAACACCACCTTCATGAACTGGAATAACTGAGCCCCAATATCCGTATACTTGGCCGAAGATATCTCCAAATGAAAATTGTGCTTTGTGTCTTGAAAAAAAATAAAAACAAAAAAACGGTAATCTATTGTTCTATCGCGACAATTGTTCACTCGGTTAGAGCAGATGAAAAAAAAATAATTCACCTACTGATAATACGAAAAAAGTTTTCAATACATCGCACTTCAACGCGGAGCTCAACACAGGGCAGTAGTAGACAACGCGGTACATCAAACTGTTGGCAACGGGTCGCAACACAAGGAAAACGAGAGTTGGGTGCAATACGGCAATTTTTCTATTACGATCAATCATAAGGAATGATTCTGAACTCTAAACACCTGCAGAAGCCAGAAATATATCAAAACCAATAATCAACATTCCGGAACCAGTATGGTTCTCACGTATTACTAGAAAAAAAATCATAGTAAACACTAAATCGAGATTGAGTCAACTTTACTTCGGGAAAATAAATTAAATATTGAAAAATGAAGAACTTAACACTTCCTATTGAGTTATCCATAATTATCCGGTACCGAAATCATAAATACCGGTTGGGGTGAATTATTTTCTCTCCACCTGCTAGTCCTTGGCGGAACTCAATCGCAATTTAACACAGTGTGAATCATTAAAATCGAGTGGCTTGTGGCTCAGTGGCACGAGCGTTGTTTCCACCCGGTGCGAGTTCGAATCCCGCAGCTGGTGGAAATTTTTTCAAATACCCAAGAGTAGTTTCGGATCCCACTATGAAAGGTAAGGTCCTCGTGATCTTAACTCGTACAAGTTTTCATTAACTTCTGAGGGTTGGTCAAACAACTGAGAAAGCGGTTAAAAAACAAATTTACATTTTTTTTTTTAGTCAAACAAGCGTAGATGCGTGAATTACTAGCACTATACACTCAAATTCATATGGCATAAATAATGGGCAATAGGTACATATATCAAAAGAATGATATGACTCTACGGAAGCATCAATAGCACGAGAAAATCAAACTCATATCAACCAAGGTAGTGGTAGCTTAACTTACGTATACTTCGGATACTGGAAACACTTTTCACAACTCCTTTCAAACAACTTTTGATACTAACCAATAAACTATCGGAAGCACAGCAGGAACAAGACCCATGGGCCCAGATCAGGAACAAACCCAGATTCTAATTTCATCTGGTTTTTAAATCTTTTGGAATTATACAAAAACTTCGAGTAAGAACCTTAACAAGGAAGTCGCGTTTTTAGTCCGATTGGACAAAAAGCCTGCTTGACTTTTTGTCTACGGGTTGAAAAGCATACTCCGTTTTTACAATCACGAATTCAGCTACCCATTCCATTCTTCTCTTTCTTTGTACTGTGTAAAAAAAAATCAGCCTTTTTTTCTGCTTGGCTTTAGGATCTTTCTAGTAGGGGTGGATATTCACAACTTTTTTTTAAATTAAGAATTTTATTGTTATCCAGACCGTGATCAAAATTGAACTCGAATAGGCAGGGGCGTACCAAAGCCACTTTGACATAGCTCAAACTGTTGTCATTTTTTTAGCCGTTCTCAGTGAAAACTTGGAACATAGTTATATAATTCTTTATAACACTACCTAATCAGTATTATCATTATTCAACCATTCTATATATATCCTCATCTACTTGGTGTGAATCTTCCGTATATGAACGTTACTCCAATATTCGATTGCGCCTCATAATATTGAAACTGTCACCACATGCGCTGCTTAGTGTTGGACGATACGGGTAGCGGGGACTGGAAAGGACAAATACCACCCCCGGGGCAGAGACGAGAGATAATAGACTTGAGAAGACATCGCAACGGATCTCCGTTCTGTACACAGAACTAACTGTTTTTTATTGTTTGAGTTTTCATTGTTTTACGTGTGTTTTGTGCAGAAAATAAAGTCGTTTTGTTCTCTATGTGAGTGCATCAATCAACGTAACAAATCGACCGAATCGAAAGAAGAATCAAACCGAGACTTATTTACATGGTCCTTCAGCCGAATGGTTATCTTATCGTTTATGGAACACTGCTGCACCCGCTGAAACGAAAAGTGGCAAAGCTGTTCATCGCAATCACCGAAGACAAATCGTGAGTCTGTATCATTTTTATTCATTTCCATTTCCACATTAGTGTTTTGACTGGGCACAAATATTGAAATTTATATTATCGAATATCGTAAAGATAAAAAACAGTAACTTTCAAAACATACCGAGTAACGTGAAATCTCCAAACTTGTCTTTGTTAGGAAATATGGAAATATGGCAGGACTATTGAAAAACTTGCGTGCCGAAGGAGCACAAGTTAAGAGCGCCTTAACGAGGTTTAATACGTTCATCGCTAAATTTTCTGATACTAAAATCGTTCAGTTAGAATCTCGATTAGAAGATACCAAACGAATTTTGTATAATTTTAACAAAATACAAGGTCAAATCGAGATTTTAGATGAAAATGAAACGCAGAATACAGAACGTGAGGATTTTGAAAATCGCTGTTATGATGTTATGGAAATAGCAAGTTCGGTTATCGAACGGGTAAATATTGCTAAAAAACAAGCAACGGAAATTACGAGCACCTCCCAGAATCAAGGGTTAACTTATAATCCTCCTCAAAACACAAGAAATGTTAGATTTCCAACTCTTGAATTAACAAAATTCTATGGAGAATACGAAAAATGGGATCAATTTCGGGATATGTTCCTAGCATTAGTACATAATGATAACATGGATAAGATTGAAAAATTATAATATCTCATAAGTTGTATAAAGGGGAAAGCTGCGAAAGTAATCGAATACCTCGACGATACTGAAACCAATTATGAAAACGCATGGGACCTATTGAAGTCCAGATATGAAAATAAATCATCAAGTATAAAAAATCATGTCAGAGCATCAGTTGAATTGCCAGTCATTTCTAAAGATGTCCGTTCAAATTTACGAAAATCAACTGATGTTATTCAAAAACATGTTCGATCATTGAAAACTCAAGAAGAACCGTTTAGAGAGTCGTGGAGAGACGACGTGCTATTCTAACCTCAATTCACAGCTCCGTATATCGAAAATATTGAAAAAGTTCCATTTGAAATAATTTGGTCAAGTATTTAAAAATCTATTTTTTAGCTAAGATTTCTATCTTATTGTGTTGAAAGGGCCGAAAAATATAAGTAGGCCCTAATAAATCAAACATTTAACTTCATATAAACATCAAGTGCAAGTGAAAAAGTGCAAGTGCAGTGTGATCAGGGCAGATAAAGTCCAGAGGGTGAGTTGGGGCCTAACTACAAACTCTAGTAGTAGGTACCAACACTGGACCCCTGTTTTGTTTTTGGTTTGGGTCCGTGAATTTGTGTTTAGAGTGAGGGCTTGGCCCTTTTACTCTTCCAAAGGATAATGACATCGTCTGAATAGAGTTTGAGAAGAGTTTATACATAGCAAAGCTATGTATAAAACTCTGGTGTATGGCTTAAAAATTACGCCAGATTAAAAGTTTGAAAAGTTGCCACTAGAGTATGTGCCTAGGCCTTTTGTATCGAGAGGGGTTATCGGCCAAATAATCGGCAAATACTTCACGATTTCTGGCTAAAATTTCAACCTCAATTTTGTTAAAATTGAGGTCGTCTAAATGGTATTGTTCGAAACGTACCACGGAGCATTTATTAGCATCCGCAATAACTTCATCTGGGCCCGTTCCAGAATTGGAATATTTGAGGGGGCACTGTGACCCCACACAGCAGAAGCATACGAAATGGTGCTTCTGAAAACCGATTTATATAACATGATTTTATTTTTGAGATTCAATTTGCTATCTTGAGCAACAAAAGGAAAAAATATAACTAATCTTTTTTCGAATTTTTGTCTGATCATATTTATGTGCGGAACCCACGTAAGCCTACGATCTATTTTTATACCGAGGTATTTGACCTCATTTGACCACTCAATCTCGTGTTGATCAATGGTTACCTAGTCCTCAGGATCAGTCCTGAATCTACCAAGTTGAATCGCTTGAGGTTTATCGCTATTCAACTTGATTTTCCAATCCAAAAACCATTGCTGAAGAGTGTCAATCGCACTTTGTAAGTACAAAACTGCTTGGTTTTGATGCCTAGAGTAGGCCAAAAGAGCGGTGTCGACAGCGAATAGCGAAGACTCCACATTCCCGAAAGTGGGAAAGTCTGATGTATAAATGCTATAAAGCAGTGGAGATAATACCACGCCCTGGGGAACACCTGCTCGGATTTCCCCGGTTGTGGACAAGGGAGCCCTCAACTCTTACTTGAAATGTTCTGTCCTTCAAGAAAGAACTCAGCCATTTGATCATTCCATGCGGAATGCCAAATGTCTCTAACTTGAACAACAGACCATAGTGCCAGACTCTATCGAACGCTTTTGCTATATCTAATAGCAAAACGTGAACGTAATGGCTCTTGTTAAGCTCACAGATGGCATTTTCGAAGAGTCTGAGCGCTTGAAGTTCGGTAGAGTGAGCTTGTCTAAAACCAAACTGAATATCGGGCAGGACATTCCTATCCTCTATCTCTTCTCCAAGCCTTTGCTTGAAGATGAGCTCAGCCAGCTTGCCAACATTACACAATAAGCTGATAGGACGATGATTTTGCGGAAAACACGGGTCCTGACCATGCTTCGGAATCATGACAATGATAGCTTGCTTCCATCTCTTTGGGAAATAACGTAATTTTAGAGAGTTGTTAATTAAATTCAGAATCAAAATTAATTGAGTTTCTGGAATTTTTCTAAGAATTTCATTCAAAATTTTATCAATGCCTGGAGCTTTCTTGATTCCAGCTCTCTTGATGAAACCTTTTAGTTCATCAAGAGTAGCTGGCCGAATATTGTCATTGTCATGATTTCGAAGAATATCACGGACCCGTCCCTCAACAAAAATATCCCTATCAGTATCATCGTCATGATTTGCGTTAGGCTAAAACTGTTGCTCCATCTTATCAGCAAAAGCTTGAGCCTTGTCGACGTTGCTGTAGCACAAACCCCCAATACCATGGATGGGAGGAAGATTCGTTTCATTATTTTTTACCTTTTTATAAAGTTTCCACATTGAAGTCGGATCTCTCGGATCCACCTCTTCAAGTGCGTTTGCCCATCTTTCATTTTCGAATTTTGGAATTAAGAATCTTACTTCCATAACGAGCCGATTCATGAAAATCTTATCAACACGAGCTAGGGTGCGTTGGTATCTTCGCCTAGCTCGGTTTTCTTCCCTAATTTTCTCCTTGATTTCTCTTGGGAGAACGTTATGAGAAGTGTTCGTGCTTTGCACTTCAATAAAATTGTTGTTCAAAACCCTGATGATGGTATTTTCAAATAATTCTACAGCAGCGTCGAGTTCGGCCGGAGTAGGGATAATTTCCGGGGCACAGTATTCGTTTTCAAGAATTTGCGAAAATCTTCGCCAATTCGTGACTTTGTAAGTGCGATTGACTTGTGTTGGAGGGTCTTCTCCAAACTCAATAGTTATTGGATTGTGATCCGAACTTAATTCCCGAAGAGTGGTAACATTTATGTCCCAATGCAAGTTCTTGATCAATACGATATCGAGAATATCAGGTCTATATGGACCATAGAAAGTAGGCTCATTAGGCGCCGCAACAATATAATCAGAATTGTCACAGTGCCTTCTCAACTTATTGCCATTGCGATTACTAACATTGCTCCACGTGATATGTTCCGCATTAAAATCACCCGCAACTATAGTTGGTAGATTAGTTTCAATAATGATCATTTCCAAAAAATCGTTCGCTAATTCGTTGTTGGGCGGGTTATAGACAGAAATTAGTCTCAAAGGACCTCTGCTTGTCATAATTTTAATTCCGACCACCTTGGAGCCTGAAGCTCGATCATGATTAATTGCGATTTGCTCATGTTGAATGTTACATTTAATCATGATCGCGACTCCACCTCCTTGGTGGCCGAGCCTGTCTTCCCTGAACATCCTGTAGTTTGGAATGCCAATGGGATCATTCTTGAGGAAAGTTTCTTGAATGAAAATAACATCTAAATTTCGCTCGAGAATCAAATCCTCGAGCTCAATGATTTTTTCCCTGAGCCCATTGGCATTCCAGGACAACATAGACAGAGAATTTGGCACAATTTTTTCAGGCATTGTGGGCTGTATTCACGTTAGTATTCAAAATTTGTACAATAGACGGGTTGTCTTTGATGATGTTGAGAAGTTTCATAAGTTCAGCGAATGGATCATTAGTTTTAGGGACCTGATCACTATTGAAATTCCTAGCTCGCGCATAGGAAACTCCTGGCCCATGAAAATCTTTTTGATTTTGACTAGGCTCGTGCATGGGTTGTGGATTTCTCCGATTTAATTTAGGAAAGCAAGTGCAACCACGATAACTTGCAGTGTGTCCGCCTTGGCAGTTTGCACACTTAGGAGGGGTATTTACAGGCTTTTTACACTCGGTGGATTTGTATTTACCACCACATTTAACGCATGCAGGAATAGCAAAGCAATTCTTTTGGGAATGGCCGAATCTTTGGCAGTTGTGGCATTGCCCAACAGCAGCCCTCGGTTTTTGAGGTTCTGCCTTAACTCGAATACTTAAAATTTCAAATACATCAAAAAAAAAATATTTTCTCTTCCGCACGTAACCAGGACCATCGGCATTGCCGATTTGTCCGGTTTTCGCATTCTTGCAACGGAAAGAATATCGTTACCTTGGTCTCGAAGATCTTCCATGATGTCAGAATCCGAAAACTCTGTGGGAACGTGCCTGAAGACAACCCTCAAGCGTTTATCCTCTTGGAGGGTATAGACATGGTGCTGAATGTTTTTTTCCTGCATGATTTTGTGGAGCTTCCTATACGCATCCGGGCTATCTAAATGAATGCTAATTCCATCAACTATGTTGTGGGATTTAACGGGACTGATGTCATTATCCTTCATCAATTGGCGAAGAGCATTCCATTTGGTTTTGTCCCTCAAAGTGATGGGGGGTACTCTAGAAGGTTTTTTATTGGAACTTAGGTTTGAGTTTATGTTATTAGAGTCATTAATAAGCTCTTCAAGAGGGCCAGAATGAGTAGAATCTGAGCTTCGACTTCTTTGCCGTTTTCTGGTGAAGGAATCGGTGTTAATGAAATTCGAATCCATGTCGACATCGTTTGAGTTTTCGACACGGTTATCATTACCAGAGTTATTTGAATGAGGATGTGATATATTGACTGGACCCACTTGGGGTTCCTGAATATCTAGCAAGTCGTATTTATTGCTTGTAGCAACATTTATTTGAAAAGAATTTTTGTCATTGTTCTGACCCAGCGTTGAAGTCTCTGAAGACTTAACGCTTTGTTGAGAACTGTCGCGAGAAAAAGTTCTCAGGACTTTGGTGCCATCGCTCATTTCGATTGAGACATTGGCAAGACGTCTACCTCTCTTGTTAGGGGGTCCACCATTGGTAGTAGGAACTGGTTTGGGAGGAGCAGCAGGAGGAAGGATAGCTGGGCCATTCACATTTGGATCAGAGATTTTGATTTGGGATTTTAAATCGTTAATTTGTTTAACGTAAGATGCTTCTCTAGCATTGAATTGCTCCTGAAGGGAGCTGATTTGGCTTTGCATTTGCAAGAGCTTAACTTGAAATTGTTCATGAAAAAACATTTGAATACTCGGGAGATTGACATAACTATCAATATTCTTTTGCACTTCTGAATCAAGAACGACCAATCGTTCTTGACCTGAAGTTCCGGGCGGTTGCCCATTAACTACGTCTTCATTCATAATGAATAAAAGAAAGGATCACAACTAAACGAAAACAACAATAACTCAAAAATACAACAAAGGCTCTCACCTGACTTGAAGTCTTCAGAGCACTAAAAAGAACGGGGGTAAAAGTGGATTACGCGGTTTTAGCATATACAGCAGTCCTTGGGGGGCGACGCTGGAGCCTGGGGCTCCCCTCGGCGACTTTTTTGTCGGAGGGCTATATCGGGGGGGTTCGATGAAGCTCGTTTGGGACTCTGGGTCCCCACACAGCTATTAGGTGGCAAGGCTTGCGTTGTTCCGAGCTTTTTCCAGCAATTGGCGGCGAAAATGTTTAGATGTCAGATATCTGTCGATTTGACGTTTGGATAAACTGACGGTTCCACTGGACCCTTGATTCACTGCACCAGGTTTTGTTCAGAATTTGGCGACACCCACTTGGGCGTGTCGAACCAATTAGAGCAAACCAGACGAACAAAACTCGCGACAAGTTACATTCGAAAATTTCTCGTGATCGGAGCAACTTCAAATCCACGAGAAATAGCAAAAATTGAACAAACTCGCATAAAATTCACATCGGAATTTTTTTGATTGAATAAAAATGGACATAGGAGGACATAAGGAAGAGCCACCGGACGGAGAAGAGTCCGAGGATGGTGAAATCTTACAGAAACGAAAAGAAGAATGGCCCCCGCCTGTAGAAAGAGACCCAAGCCAAGAAAGCAAGTGTGAGCAGGGTCAAACGGACCTGAGGTTCAGTCATGAGAATAAACAGGTAAAAAGTCCAGAGGAACAAAGGGGAAAAATACCCCTACTAATAGAAAACGTCTTGAAACAGGAAACCAAGTCCGAGTTGGGCCAAACTGGTCAGGGTCCCAGACCTGGTTATGAAAACGTGTACATACATGGAAACCCAGAAGGAAGTCTACATCAACAGATAATGCCCAAATCCAAGAAGGCAAGTCTGAGTTGGGTCAGATTGACCAAGAGCTTAGGCATGATAAGAAGATGGAAAAAGTCATGGAAATATGCCAAAAAAACTGGTAACAGACGAAAAACCTCAAAAACCGGAAACAGGAATTCCGGAAAGTCCTCACACTCCAGACGTCTTCGCAGATTGTAATTCGACGCTGGGGACGCCATTAGAGTCACCCATGAAAAATAATCCGCTATTACCTGTATTTTATGTAGGGGATGGAAAACCAAAGGGTACTTCCTTGCCATTTGATATAAAAGCTTTCAGCTATGTAGGAAACACCGAAAATGCTGATTTAATAATCCACAGCAACATAGAAATTTGGGAAACCGAGAACGTAATTGTTGAGTTTGACTCCTCGGACCCCTCGGACCGTCCGAAGTCGATAAAGCTGCGGAGGAGGGGGAAACGGTCATTTGTCATTCAACAGAAACGTCGGAAAATAATACGAAAAGCCTAATAAGCGACGAAAGTCAATTAACGTCGCTAACCGGCAATATTGAGCTACCAAGAATTACGAAAGAAAGGTCAACTAGGAAACCATGAGAGCGATATACTCAGTGCTCCCGAAAATAATCCGGTCCTAGCACCTCGTCTGAAAGAAAATTCAGAAGAATAAGCAGAATAGCTAAGATCACGAGTCCATTGCCAGCAAAAGGAATGTCCGACAAAAGAAAGCGGGGGAGCCCTGAAACAACAAAAAAATGCAAAAAGACGCAACGTGAAATCCGTGAAAGTCTGGAGGAAACACAAACGTGTGAATGTGGAGGAATGAAGGGGAAGCATAAGTTTCTCGTAGACTCCGAAACACATTTATCTAAAACACTTTGTGTTGGATCAATAAAGGAAACGTAAAAAAACTATGGGCGTAAATTGATAACAAAAAAAGAGTATGGTAAGATCACACAAGAGAGAGAGAACAATATAGAAGTGATTATGAGAAGAATGAAAAAGGAAAGACCAATATGGAAATGGTAATACCGGAGGAGGCAAAGGACCAGGGAAGACCAACAATTTAAAAACCAAAAAAAAAAAGGAAAAAAGGGAAGGTTAAATATTAAGGAAAAGGAGAAAGAATAAAAAGTCTCAGGGAGAAAGAGGTACTAGCCGAGAAAGAACAAAGGGAAATGGAAGAGCAACTTGACAGAGGGAGAACCAAGCATACTGCCAAACAAAAGGTAGAAATGCTAGGGGGGCCGTCAACGTCAGCGATCAAACCAGGGAAAAATGGAACTAAAAATACCATAGGAAAATCAGGCATAGAAGCTGATTTGGAATTAGCCAGAACCGATAACGAGTATCCAACTGAAAGACAAAGGGCCTATCTTGAAGCCCAAGAAGACCACGACAACCTAGAGCGTAGAATACAAGAGTCAGCCAAGACACAGACGGAAAATGAAATGAAGAAAATGGAGGAAAATTACCACAAAATAGGAATGAAGTTGAACTCTGACGTACTTAGAGAAGCTAACTACGAAGCTTTATACAAGTTTTGGAGTGGGAAATACACTGAAAAACACCAGAAGGTGTTGCAGTATGCAAAAACCAGGATTCAACTACTCTGTGGCGAAATCTACTCATCTCCAGGGGAAGAAAAGGGCAAAAGGATATACCACCAGCCCCTCCAGGACACCAAGCAGAATAAAAATTTGAAACTAAATAAAGAAAAAGGAAAATTCCCAGCTCAACTCGGGGATAATGAGACAACAATTGAAACTAGTAATATGTTCGGCGTGTTGCCGATAGAAGAAAACACCGTAGTTGAAACAGAAAACGAAGAAAGAATGGAAACAGACACAGAACCAGGAGGTGAATGGAAGAAGTCAGCCAGAAGAAAAACGAGAAACTTGAGAAAAAGCAAAGAAATAGCGAGCATCGAACCAACTCAAGAAAATCCGGAAGTAGTCAAGAAAATAAGTACAGAGAAACCCAGTCTTGCAAAACGAGCGGAAAATAAATCAGAGGAAAGAGGGGGCAAGGCCAAAACAATGACTCCGATCGTAATAAAAGGAATATTCTTGTTTGGAAAGCAATTCCTGCAAAGACTGAAAACAGAATTAGAAAAGGATTTTACATACAAGATCCAACACCTCCGTCAGCACTAAAACAAAAGCCGACTATGAACACATGACAAAACTATTGAAAGAGTCACATGTAGAATTCCACTCCTTCACGACGGACAAAGAGAAAATTCATTCCTTAATCCTGAGAGGGCTCGAGCACGGCCCAGACGTTGAGGATGTCAAAGAGGAGCTGGAAGATAAGGGAATAATTGTTAAAAGAGGAGCAAAAATGAATAACGTAGAGAGAAGCCTATATGTCATAACAACAGGCCCAGAAGTAAGACTCAGTCTCCTGAACAGTGCGGTCAAGACAGTTCTGAACGCTAGTCAGTTGGGAGATTATGAGATATAACAAAAAAATCACGCAGTGCCACAGGTGCCAAGAATGGGGGCACGCCACTAGTAAGTGTTTTAAAAATCCCAGATGCGTCAAATGTATTGAAAACCACCATACGAGAGACTGCACTAAGGCCTTGGACACACCAGCACAGTGCTGCAACTGTCATCTATACCACCCAGCAAATGCCAAAATCTGTAAAGTATATACAGAAAAAGTCGAATACATAGAAAGAAATAGGGACAACCAACAGGGGGAACGAGCCAGGAGGCTGGTACCAGCGCCTGAACCTGAAAGGAAAGCATGGGGCTACGAGCGGCAGAACTCAAGAAGAGGGTACGAGGGACAAAATCCGGCGCTACCCCAGCAAGAGTACAACGAGCCGAGAAGAGGATACGCCAGATAATTTCCGGCGCTATCCCAAACAGGCAGACGTCCAGCAACAGCAAGAGGGAACGATAGAGAAGCACATGGCCAGCCTCAAGACAAACACGAACAGAGAGAGCCGAGAAGAAGGTACGCCAGATCACCGCCGGCGATACATCATCAAGGCGAGAACATCCAGCCCAGAAGGACGCAGGAAACGGATGGTTCCCAACAAACCCCCTTTCCTCCCCAATCCCAGAATCACATGGCTAGTAATTTATTAGGAATTTCGAGAGGAATAGCCTCCTTAGTAGACTTGAAAAAAGTTGAACAGAAACTCAGTAAGTTATTGGTAATTATGCGAGACACTCTTCGAAATGATAGGGTTGATATACACAACTGTCAGGGCCGACAGGCTGGGAGGGAATAGAGCCGCGGGAGGTGTCGCGATACTTATTAGAAACGAGATACCTTTTATGGAAGTCGACAGACATAATTCTAATATAGAGCACGTAGGCATCAAAGTGAGCGATGGCACAACTATTTTTGCGGTCTATAATGCGCCGAGGAATAGGTTTACGTCGCAAGATTTGAACAGTCTGGTTAGTACTGCCAATAAGGTGATCCTGGCTGGTGACTTGAACGCGAGACACTCGGAGTGGAACGGTGGGCCGACCAAAGCGAGTGCCAACGGAGTAACGCTACTGAATTATTCCACGAACAATGAAGTAATAGTGGAAAGAAGCAAAGATAATACACACCACCCATTCAATGGTATGTCGTCGACGACTATCGATTTGGTTGATCAAAAGAATGTTAGAGGTATAGGAGAATTGACTGCAGTGCACGAATTAACATCTGATCACGCACCGGTCACATTCAACCTAAACCAAAAACTTTATCCCACAATACCCAAAACCAGATATGACTATTATGGTTGCAACTGGAGGAGGTACAGGGAAATTTTGAAAAACATCACTTTCATGAACAATAACATAACAAAAGAAGAAATAGAATACGAAACCAGTAAATTTGTTAAGATCCAGATTGCTAGGGAGAAAACAACCAAAAAGATAGTCGTAAGGGGTGACAAGCTTGTTATTCCACAAAATATTGGAGAGCTCATTGAATTAAAAAACTCAGAGAGGAAGGAATGGCAAACTTCTAGGAACCCACGCCACAAGGAGCACTTCCTGAGGCTGAAAGGAGAAATTAGTGAGCTCATAAACGAACACATAAATAATAGGTGGAATCTCAAGTTCGAGAACCTTAATGTCTGGGACCATTCACTATGGGACACGGCGAAAGGTTTCCAAAGGAAAAGAGAGCCAATTCCCGCTATGGTGGGTGGCCCTGGGCGTTCGGCGACAGAAATTTTGGAGAAGGCTGAATTGTTCGGGGAATATTCCAGTAGCGTTCACGTCATAGATGCTGATAGCACAGAGGAACATACGAGAATAACGAATGCCGCGAACAATATCAGAGAAACCCCCCTGGCAATGTTGATACCCTCAGAACTTCAAGAAGTACTCACAAGTTACGAAGAAGTTCTGGGGGTTATCAATAAGTTGCCAAAGAATAAGGCACCGGGCCTCGACGAGTTGGACGCCGTCCTGCTCAAGAATCTCCCGCGAAAGTCAGTAGTCCAGTTGATCTACATAATTAATGCGATCATTAAATGGCAGTATTACCCAGACTGTCCGAAGAAGGCAGAAATCGTTCCCCTGTTAAAGCCAGGCAAAAGCAAAAATAGCATCGATAGCCCATTTCGCTCCTCAGCGTGGTGGCCAAGGTAGTCGACAAAATCCTTCTGAGTCATGTTGTGAGCTTTGAGGAAGGGCGAAAAATCATCGGGTTCAGGAGAGGTCATTCAACTACCTCGCAAGTAGCCCGGGTTGTTCACGGGGTGAAGGAAGCTTTTCACAGGGACCACAACACAGTTATGGTTCTGTTGGACACAAAGAAAGCATTTGATACGGTCCGGATAGAAGGGCTTATCACTAAGATGGCAGAAGCAGGCATGCCTTTATACCTAACGAAAATCCTAGATTTGTACCTGACTGGGCGGACTTTTAGGGTTAACGTGGATGGAATCATCTCGCCAGAGTATACAGTTGGAGCAGGGATCCCACAGGGGTCCTTCTTGTCACCAATCTTGTATTCCCTGTATACATATGACTTTCCGACCTTCGCTCGGACGAGTACGGCTATGTTCGCGGATGACACCGCGATCTATGCCCACTCGTTCCAGAGCGGAGTGGCTGCTAAACAGCTCCAGATTCATCTGGACCGGTTGGTCATGCCATATATGGGGAAGAACAAGATTAAGCTTAACTCTGCGAAAACCGAGGTCATCAACTTCACGAGGAAACTCACCAATGTGAAGATCCTCGGGAAGCTGAGGATTGGAGAAAGCAAAGTGACGGAGAGGCCCTCAGTGCGATACCTGGGGGTGCAGCTGGACAAGCGCGTGAGCTTGCATAAGCATATAGGGCTGGCATTACAGAGGGAAGCGGCCGCGATAAAGCGAACGTATCTCCTCATTGCACGTAATTCCAGCCTGTCATTAAATAATAAGCTTCGAATATACAAGCAAATCATTAGACCAGCAATAACATTTTTTTTTTTATGTTCTGGTTCCCACGAAAAGGGATATCCTGTAATGTTCAGAGAACATCGTGGGAACCAAGAAAAAGAAGGTAGGAGTTGGTGTTCTTCTTAAATTTCTGGAGGTTGTATGCCTCGGGGAACACCTCCCTAGGCAATGAGTTCCAAAGCCTCGCTGTTCGTTGGATGAACGAGTCTTTGGAAAGTGATGTTCTGCAGGTCTCCAAAGTGACCTCGAAGGGATGTGATGACTGAACTTGACGGGTTAATCTTGAAGAGACTGTCAAAGCAGGAACGATTGTTGATATTTCAGAAGAGCATCGCCCATGAAAATATCTTTAAAATAGAGACAAATCGCCAACTTTTCTACGGTTTTCCAGACAAGTGAGCGAGTTTGTAAGCGAGGCATCACCGACGAGACGAATTGCCCTTTTTTGGACAGAATCCAATGGCCTCAGGATATGTTTAGGTGCCGCGCTCCAAATA
This sequence comes from Gonioctena quinquepunctata, assembly GCA_018342105.1. Classification (NCBI taxonomy): domain Eukaryota; kingdom Metazoa; phylum Arthropoda; class Insecta; order Coleoptera; family Chrysomelidae; genus Gonioctena; species Gonioctena quinquepunctata. Next base: position 32,721 of record JAFIRS010004969.1, read on the forward strand.
TGGGAACAGTATTCCAGGACAGGTCGAATCTGTGCCTTATAGATCATGAGCAGCTGAGTGGGGGTGAAATAGCTCTTGGCACGAAACAAAAAACCAAGTTTTTGGAATGCACTTTTGGCAATGGACCTCACGTGATTTTCCCAGGAAAGGTTATTGCTGATAGTAATACCAAGCATCGATATGGATGACTTCAGTGGTATGGTTACTCCTGACAAAGTTATGTTAGGCACAGTGAGATCGGCTTTTCTAGAGGAAAGACATGCTTGTGTTTTGTTTGCATTGAATTCTACCAAGTTATTAGATCCCCACTCGAGAATTGTTGCTAAGTCCATATTTATATTATTAACATTTCTTCCTCGTTCATTTCTGGTTTCACGGGCTGATATAGGGGCCCTGGAAGAGAAAGCGGTATGGAGGGTACTATCATCGGCAAAGCTGTGTACTGGACATGAAGTTGCTTTCAACAGGTCGTTGATGTGAAGTAGAAATAGTGTTGGTGCGAGAATAGATCCTTGCGGAACACCAGCATTTTTGAGTAGAGTGTCAGATGAAACTCCATCGACCACTACATGGAGAGACCTGTTTGGGAGAAAGCTAGCAAGCAGAGAACACAGCTGAGGGGGCAAGCCATAAGACGGAAGCTTGGGAGGAGTCCCTGGTCCCAACTGCGTTCCCGACTTGGAGATATAAGCCACAGCTAAAGTTTCTCCATACTTTTCAATAGATAGCTGCCATATATGTGAGACGTAAGCGAGCAGGTCATCAGTTGATCTCTGATGGCGGAAGCCATATTGCCTATCGTTGACAATTCCTGAGTCTTCCAGATATTTCATGAGCTCGATGTTGATCGCTTTTTCCATGACCTTTGAAATAATAGATAGCAGTGCGATAGGTCTGTAGTTGCTAGGTAGGGCCTTTTTGCATTTTTAGGGACTGGCTGTACTCTTGCAATTTTCCATTTGGTCGGAAATACCCCCAAATTGTAAGAGTGGTTGAACAACTTGCAACGAACAGGTGTCAGTTCGGGGGCACATTTCTTGAGAACAATCGGCGGGATTCCGTCAGATCCACAGGCTTTGTTGGTGTTGAGACCCAGCAAAATCTTTCTGATAGTACGTTGGCGAAAGGTGATCGCGGGCATGTGACTGTCAATAGGTGTAATGTTCGGGGGTTGTTTTCCCGATGAATCCAGAGTGGAATTTCCAGCAAATAGGTGCGCAAAGATATTGGCTTTTTCCAGGGCAGTCGTTGCTAGTGTTCCATCTACTTTGGTTAGAGGAGGAAATGAGCTGGAAGTGAAGTTTTTTCCCACAGCTTTGGCGAAAGACCAAAATGAACGGGATCCGTTAGGACATTCAGCAAGTTTTGATCTTATTTTGGCATTGTGGGCATCTTTTGAGTATTCTATTGTCTCTTTGCATATGCCTCTGGCCTCGACATATGCTGCTCTGGTATCAGGGCCCGGATTTTCTAGCCATCGATGGTATGCTGCCTGTTTGGAAGCCACAGCTCTAGAGCAGTTTCTGTTAAACCAGGTCTTATCGGATGATGTTCTTCTTTCGGTATTCGGTATGTAAGTTTGCATCCCCAACATGATGATTTCAGAAATTGTCTCAGCACATCGTGTTGGATCTACTGAAGAGAAACAAACTCTCTTCCATGGAAACGCTGAGAAAAACATACGAAGACCTTCCCAGTCGGCCGAATTGTAATGCCACATGAGACGGGGTGGTATTGTGCAGCTCGATGGTGAATGGAAAGAGCATGTTGTGGAGATGAGAGTGTGATCAGAGTTCCCAAGTGGGGCACAAACTTCTATTCTATACGGGTCAGGATTGGTGGTAAGGAAAAGATCTAGTGTATTGGCAGACTGGTTGTTGACATCAGGGATGCGGGTTGGTAGCTCGACCAGTTGTTCTAGACCATGAGTGATGACGAAGGCCTAGGCTTGACGACCCGCATCATCTGTTTTGTTAGAGAATTTGAGCCAGGCAGCGTTATGTACATTGAAGTCTCCCATGATTATGGTTTCAGCTGTTGGATGGTTCTCCTGAATGTAGTCCAGTTTGAGTGATAAAAACTCAAAGAGGTCGTTATATGAAGGTTCATTAGGTGATAGGTGAAGGCAGCAGAGAAACTCAGTCAGTCTGGTATCAGATAGCTTGAACCACATCACATCAAAGTCTCTTCACGCTGGCATGAAAGGCAGACTCCACCTTTGAACCTGAATCGAGAATGGAGTTCGTAACCAGGACAAAGCATATGGACCTTGTTGGTGGACGAGTTTACTTGTGTTTCTGTTAGAGCCAGAATATCCGGTTTTTCGTCTGTAGGTGATGGTGGATGTCATTGATGTTCTTGTTGAGTCCGCGGATGTTGCAAAAATTAATCTTCAATGTTGAGTCCCCTCGAGTACCTCTCGCCCGGAAATCCGAATGGAGAGATATTTTGCTTCCGGAGTGTTTCACTCTAGGAGACTTCATCATTATTACTATTAGGATGCACCTGAAAATGAAGGAGGAATCGAGGAAAAGGAAAGAGGGAGACCGGAAAGTATCGACCGAACACTGAAACATGGAATGATCCATTTCACATCACACAAAGTCGATATGGTGTTATTTCACCGGGCGATGAGACCATCTTCCACCTACGGTTATCCTTTCAGTCGCCTCTTACGACAGGCAGGATTTACCATGGGGCTATTCTAAAGCCGACCCCATACAGCCTAATACGCTTGCCCGGTATTTCGTAGCCTTTCCAAAACGCAGATGTCGAGACTGGAAAGGTTGCAAAACAAAGCACTCCGTATTGTTACGAATAGTAACAGATACATCCGGCTGGATGATCTGCGCGAGATAGCAAACGTCGAAAAACTGGAAGATTTTATAATTAAAATATCGGATAAATTTTATAGACATCACATCCGCTCACAGCAGTAATCACTTACGTACGTACGATTTATCAAAACCTAGAACTACAGGGAGATAGAGTAGTAATTTGAAATTCGAAAGAAATAAAACAATAGTAAAGAACCCAATAGGGTAATACCTTTTAAAAACATCATTCCCATTAGCTAGGTTTTTTATTTTTCCAGATTAAATAAAGCTTAATTACAAAAACTATCACCCAATACTTAATTTCTCAATTTTTATACAAAATAGACAAGCGAAAGACGCATAAGCCTAGGCAGGAGGCGTTTAGATATTCTACTAACCAAAACATAAAAAAGACATATGAAATCGTCAGGCACCTGTTAACACCAACAGGGGCTGTCCCTTCGCCCCATCAGGAAGGCAAGGAGACAGTCGATAAGTCCCCCAACAAAAAGCCACAATCTTTCCCCCCTTACCACCCACCACCCGAAGGAGGAACTGGAAATTGAGTGTATATATTGTAAATAGTAATTAGTCTAGTTATGTAAGAGATATGTGTATAACCTGCTAATAAATACTTTTGGATTGGATTGGTTGACAGCTGGGATACGTTATTGATTTATTTGATGTAGCGAAAATTAGATGCTGCTAGTCAAAAGGAATGGGAAGAAACTCTTATCGTTGAGAAAACAACATCTCTCAAATTTGATGATCTAACAACTTTCTTGAATGATAGGTGTCAGCTATTGGAAACATCAGATAATCATGGAAAAACCGAGTCGATCAATAAATTGGAAAAATATCAAAAACCTTTTATTAAAAAATATTCAAACGACAGAGCATTCGCACACCTAACAACTAATGGAAATCATGGTTCACACAGCGGTTTTATCTTTTTCTGCAAAGAGGGTCACTATATATATCAATGTGAAAAACTAAAGGCTATACCAGTGGCGTCCCGCTTAGCAGTAATAAAAAAAAATTGTGTACGAATTGTTTACGTAAAAATCATGAAACCAGTGACTGTTTAGCACAGGGATGTAAATTGTGGTGAAAGAAGCATAACACAATGTTACATGTAAATAACGGGTCAGGGGAAATACCTTCTAGTCCATGATTGTATCGGTACCACATATATCAGTTGCGACTCATTGTTCAGAGCGCAATCAACATATTTCATTGTCCACGGCTATGATATCAATCAAGGGAAAAAATGGCACGTGGCATAATTGTCGAATTATACTTGTTATCTTCGTATCTTTGAAATTCACTTTTTAAAAACGGTACACAACTTTAAAACAATACTACTTTTATTTCAGGAAAATATAAAGTGTTTCTATGACTACTTGCAACTAACTCATTAGATTGAATGAAATATAAATGAATAATAATATCGTGAGACCACTCAGGGTCTCTTTATACCTTCTGGCCAGCGGTGTCAGCAATACAAACTTGTGTCTGTCTGAGGAGTTGGGCTTCGCAGATTGCGTTATTGTCTATTGGGTATGGAAGCACTTCTGAACAGATTTTCACACCGTGTCCTATCACTTTACAATTGTCCAGATTTTGGAGAGAGATGTACAACATTGAATCATCATCACGCGCAACGAATTTTTGGAAAGTGAATAGAATGTGATGAAGTCATGTTCGGTTATCCAAAATTGGTATTGGGTACAGATGATGGAGGGTATATGTTTCTGGTTCCACAAGTGGAATTTTCAAAACAAACACGACCTTATGATCTGTTTGATATGCCTGCAATTCGATGATTTCCAGATACATATCGGCAGTGGTAAATTATTCTCATTGAGTGTTTGTGATATTTCCTGAATTGAAGAGACCAAGTCTCTGGAGGATATCATTGAACTGTGAAGAATTTTCAAACGGACAAAAGTAATTGAATCGGTTATATCTTCGATGGTAGATTCTAGAAAGGAATAGTTTTCCATGAGCGATTCACATATTTCGAGAATTTTGATTTGCGCCACATAAAATGCCTGTCTGTCTGAAATGTCCAGAATTGATTTTTCTATTTCTTGAATATCTCGATTGAATGTTTCTTCATCAACCTGAAGTTATTCAATTGTTGAGTTGAAGCTCTTGATCACGGATGTGGTAACCGAAATTTAATTTCTCAATGGGTTTTCTATCTGATGTTCGTCTTGATTGATTTTATTGATACAATCCGTGGAGTATCCACCATCAGATGCATCAAGGTTTCCCGTTATTGGTTTCCAAAAAGTGCCGACGCCATTTATTAGGCCGCGTTTCCGCAAAAATTTCTCTATATTTCAGTTGTAGCGAGGATGAAATTTGATTCAAAGGGCTAAGGTGTGTTTTGACTTGTGCTCTGAAGTAAACTACTAGTGGCTCGTCTCTTTCGAGAAAATATAATAAATTTTCTAGAATCTTATCGTTATTGTCTAAAGCTTCTTTGACGGAGGATAAATCTTTGCAAACTAAAGGGGTCCCTTTTTCGTTAGTAATTTTGAGGGGTTCCTTCTTCATGGAAGAAGACGCCTATTGAATTGTTGATAGGGTTGATGTTGTATTGGCAATACGCTGTTGTTGACAGCAAGAGTGTCCTGAAAGAAATTAGGTTTCGTGATAGGGTTTCAATCGGTCGAAATTCCCTTTGGTTTTGTTGCGAGTTTTCCAATTGACAAGCATAGCGGAATTTGGAAAAATTTCAACAATCTCAAAGGGTCCATTGAACTTTTTCTCGAGTTTGTTTTTTATTTGGGATTCTTTTAGGTACACCTTGTCTCCTACTTTGTAGTCGGGAGTGTTATCAGATATGGTTTTGTCGAACCTACTTTTCGATTTTTCTTCCTGTCGGTCTGTCTTGGCTCGTGCGAGTTTGTAAAAATATGACATTCTGTTGTTGAGATCTCTTACGTATTTCGCAATTAGGTCCTTTTGGTTATACAGGGTTTCTGGGGGTCCACTGGAGGTATGTCCGAATAACAATTCGTATAGGGTAAAGCCATGCGTTTTATTCTTGGTATTACTGTAGCAGATTACTGCGTAGGGCAAGAGTTCTAGAGGATGTTCACTGGGATTCTCTGCTTTATGAGTACGAATCATTTCAGCGAGTGTCGCATGGAACCGTTCCAGGGATCCATTTGACTGAGGGTGGATCACACTTGGGTAAGTTAATTTGATGTCGTACAAGGCACAGAGATCTTTCAAGAGTTGACTCGTGAATTCTCGGCCATAGTCGCAATGTATCCTCAGGAGCGTTTCATAATGTTGGAAGTACACGAGGAGGGTATTTACGACGGACTTTGCGGTTCCATCCTCAATGGGATATGCTTGGGTGAACTTTGTCAGTTCATCTCTCACCGTTAAAGCATAGTAATCGCTTGGCATTTCGAATATGTCGATATTGACACGTTCGAAACATGCTCTTGGGGTTTCCGTAATGACAAGAGGGGTACTAAGATTTTTTCGGCAAACTTTTACCTTCTGGCAAATTTCGCACTTTTTCACGAAATTTTCCACGTCTTTGACAAGGTCTGGCCAGGTGTATTCTTCTTCCACTCGTCTCACTGTTTCGTTCATTCCTCGGTGCGAATTAGTTTTTCCTAAATGGTACTGATCAAGGATTATGGGGATTTGGTCCGGATCAGGGGTTTTGGTGACATTTTGGCAAATTTTCCGTTCTATCTCTTTGTCAGCAAATATGAATGAAAATATTTCCATCATTGGCAGTTCGGGATTGTTTTCAATCGAGTATGTCTTCTTCAAATCGAATTTGTTTTGAGCCATGTAAATCACATAGAACATATGCTCTACTACTGATTCTGGATCATAAGGAAGGGGAATAATGGAGTATTTCCTGTCTTCAACTGATTTGCTAGCAAGTATGTTTATTCTGTTTTGATGAAATTTGGGTTGCTCTTCGGAAAAATCTTCAATGATTTTGTAGTGGAGAGATTCTAATTTGTTCTGCCAAAAAAAGCTGATGATGTATTTGTGATGTTTGTCGAGGAGTTGTGAATTGTCGAACTCGATTTTGGAATAGTCAATTATTGATTTTGATATGTACAAATTTTGCGAAGGTGTCGAAGGTAGTGTTTCGATAGAAATTTCGGGGTCGTGTTCTGTATCGTTTTCGATTTCGTCAATATTTGTTTCGTCTTCTTCTTCATTTGAGGGTGAATACAGATATTTTCTGTTGAAAATTTGCACACTCTTGAAAGTGATTTATTTTAATGCGAGATAGCGTGTCGGCATTTTTGTTAATATTGCCTGGCTTGTAAACTAACTCATAGTCGTATTCCTCGAGTTTTAGTCTCCAACGTTCCAACGTTCCTGGGTCTTTTATCGAAAAGAGCCAAGTGAGGGGTCTGTGGTTAGTGACTTATTTGAATTTTCGTCCAAAGAAATACAGGCGGAAATGTTCCACTGCTCAGACGATTGCGAGAAGCTCTCTCAATGGTAGATTATTTTGATTCGGCATTGCAGAGCGTTCTGGATGCAAATGCTATTGGTAGGTTCTTACCAATTGGTCGCTGTGATAACACAGCACCAATGGCAAAAGCACCAGCATCTGTCGTGAGAAGAAACGGTTCTTCAAAGTTGGGGTGAATGAGAACAGGGCTAGAGGTGAGTGCGTTTCTGAGTTCGTCAAATGATCGTCCGCATTCTGTGTCGGAATTGAATGGTGTGTCTTTTTGCAACAGTTTCGTGGTGGTTTAGAAATTTTGGCAAAGTTGTGAATGAATCGTTGGTAGTAACCGGCTAGTCCTAAAAATGACTTGATTCCTTTGTGTGTTTTGTGTTCCGGAACATTTTGGATGCATTCTACTTCAGAAGGGTTCGGTATAACTCCATCTTGGGTGATAATGTGTCCAAGATAAGCTACTTCCATTCTCGAAAATTCGCATTTATCTGGCTGAATCTTGAGGTTGGCCTTTCAAAGTCTTTTGAACACTTCTGTGAGTCTCATTATATGTTCATGGATGTCGTCCATGTAGAGGAGGCATCGTTCGTTTTGTATACCCTGAAGAATGTTATCCATCACACGCTGAAAAATTGATGGAGCAATCCTCAGCCCGAACGGCACACGAACGAATTCATAGTGGCCATTGTCCACGGAGAAGGCTGTCTTTTGTATGTCTTTAAGTTCGATCTCTATCTGGTGAAATCCTGATGCCAGGTCGAGAGTCGTGAAGTATTGGCATTTGCCAAGCTGATCCAGATGATCTGATATGTTGGGCAGAGGGTAGATATCGTCCACCGTCAGCTCATTCAGTTTTCGGTAATCGATGACCACTCTCCACTTTTGTTTTCATTCCATTTTTTTGGGAACTACCCAAACAGGTGATGACCATGGTGAAATTGACGGCTGCATAATGCCTTGAGTCAGCATTTTGGGGATTTGGGTCTTTACTTCCTCTTTATGTACCTGCGGGTACCTGTAAGATTTAGTAAAGACTGGCCTAGCATCTTTTGTTTCGATACCATGTTTGATTTAATTGGTAAATGTGAGGTTATCACCTTCTAGATAGAAGATGTCCTCAAATTGCAGACATAAATCGGTAATCATCTGATTTTCCCCTTCGTTGAGGTGATCAGTTCTCAATTGGTGTTTCATTTCTTCATTTCGATCAATGGGAGGTGAGTTGTTAATTTCGTAGTCTATCGGGTTGATATTCAATATTGTTTCGCGTATTGGAAAGGGTTCTAGTTTGATGTCTGAAAAGTCAATGTGTTTTGGGATTGCATTACTGTTAATGACCAAGGTGAAGGATAATCCATCATTGTCAATTTTTACTAGAGCATTTGGTATTCCCACCTTTCCTTTCTCCTGCGCTAGCAGTATAGCGTCAGTATTTCTAAGATCGCATTCAAACCTTGAAATTTTCTCTATACGGGATTCAATATCGATTTGGTTTGGTCTTTTCTGTATCACGGCATAGACTTTGCAGGTCTTTTCAACATAAAAGATGGAAAACTAAGAAATTGTAAAATTATAAAGGCATACCCATGTATTTTTATTCGTTTTACAACGAAGACCTTCCATTTAGAGATGGTGGGTGACCTTAGCAGTGCGGCTTCTCTCAATGCTCTGAAAAGATTTCTTTCTCGCCGAGGTATCTGCAAAATTATATACTTCGACAATGCAACCAATTTTGTTGGGGCTCATAACGAGATGAGACGCGTTTATGAATCTTTGGATCAATTTATCGCTGAACGAAAAACTTCGAATTTCTATTGAAAAATAATATACAATGGAGTTTTATGCCTCCTCGCAGTCCTCATCACGGTGGGTTGTGGGAAGCCGCTGTTGAAATAGCGAAATATCACGTTACTCAGGTAGTAGGAAACTATGACTTAACTTCCGAGGAATTAGCAACAATTTCTGTCCAAGTCGAAGCGATAATGAATTCCCGTTTCCTCACTCCTTTGTCCAGTGACCCAAATGACCTTAGCGCCTTAACACCAGGTCACTTCCTCATCCTCACGTCCATTCCTGAAACAGACCTCACGGAACTTCCACCAAATCGATTATCGCAATATGAACGTCTCCAACAAATCGCTCAACATTTTTGGAATCGTTGGTCTCAGGAGTACCTCAGTCATATTCAACAGCGTTCTCAATGAGGGAAAAACTACCTGGACTCTCTCAAGGTTGGATCTATGGTTATTCTAATCGACGACTGTGCTCCTCCACAACATTGGCGCCTAGGAGCTGCATCCAGGCTCAAATGGAGTAACTCGAGTGGTTAGTGTGAGGACATCTACGAGAGTTACCAAACGAGCTGTGCAGAAACTATGTCTTTTGCCAATCGATTGTCATACCGAAAATGAACGCTCAGTGTGAATCCACCAACTTCTATATATCATTACAAAACATTGTATTGAAAGGCTTGGTGTTTTCAAGGGTGGCGGCATGGTGTGACTTCGCCTTATCTTTTGTTTATGAACGTTACTCCAATATTCAAGTGCGCCTCATAATATTGAAACTGTCACCACATGTGCTGCTTAGTGTTGGACGATACGGGTAGTGGGGACTGGAAAGGACAAATACCACCCCCGAGGCAGAGACGAGGGATAATAAACTTGAGAAGACATCGCAACGGATCTCCGTTCTGTACACAGAACTTACTTTTTTTTATTGTTTGGGTTTTCATTGTTTCACGTCTGTCTTGTGCAGAAAATAAAGTCGTTTTGTTCTCTATGTGGGTGCATCAATCAACGTAACAAATTGACCGAATCGAACGAAGAATCAAACAGAGACACATTTACACTACTGATTGTTCATTACTACTTAGCCTCTTACATATTTATAGCTCCTCACTTCTCTCAGTTAGCCCTTTTTCTAGTGTTATTACAATAGGAATGAAAACTTTTTACCAGAAAATTAAAACGACGAAATACGGAACTAAAAAGTAAAATATAAAATAAACCTCCTTGGTCTCGAAAACTAAGCTCCTAAACTAATGTAAGTAACTTATTTTGAGTCGGCGCCAAACAAACAAGCAAATGAATTGGGTAAGGCGTAAAATGATGGAATCGAGTTGCGCGGTGACTTTCTGATAATTTTTTTGAAGTAATTTGATGATCTTCGTTGATTGTTTGTTTGGCGCTGACTCAAAATTAGTTACTTACATCAGTTTAGGAGCTCAGTTATTGAGACTGAGAAGGTTTATTTCATTTTTTACTTTTCAGTTCCGTAGTTCGTCGGTTTGATTTTTTGTTAAAAAGTTTTTATTTTTAATTTTTTGTGGCTGAAATCTACTCATTACTACCTACTTGTTTTTTGATTGTTTCCAAAATACCTACCCACCTCACTTCAACTATTACCAGTTAAATGATATGATTATCTACTTTTACTATTTGTTGTAATATAAATAATTTTTGTTGATCTGGTTAGTTTATTCCATTACTTTGTATATAATTTCACCCTCTCATAGAATATAATGATTGTGATGGATGTAGGAGAACAAAAATATTGACAGTAGCGATCTGTCATTGTCAACTTCATATGAGTGCCAATGTTCACAAGTGAAAAATCAATTATTTCCGGAATCCAAATATGATCAACTATGAGGTATACCCTATTTAATGAAAAAAAAAACATCGAAAAACCCAGTACAAAGTTATGCCTGATAGAATCGGTTAACAGACCAGAATTCAGAGGGTGAGTGTTGTTTTGTGTGCTGGACAACCCGTTAACATCCTCGGCCACTCTTTACAGTTCGTTCTATTTTTATATATAGAGATATGTTTCAATATTTCAAAAACAAACCTCCTCACATTCAAATCTGACTTTCAGGACTTGTATCTTGAAACACAACTCATCGGAAATAAAACATCATGCAAGTTCCTGGGACTATACATTGACAGAAAATTTAGGTTTCAAGAGCATGTAATTGCATTAACAAAGAAACTTGCCTCTGGTTGTTATGTGATCAGAACTGTGGCAAGAGAACTCAACTTGGAGATAGCGAAAATGGCCTATTTTCCTTCAATAGAGTCTCATCTACGGTACGGTATAGCTTTTTGGAGATTTGCTAGTCAGCAGCTTTTCAATTCGGTCTTTATTCTTCAAAAAAGAGCTAGTAGTCACATGTGCTATACTTAGTCAAGGGAACATGCAAACCCCTATTTATTAAGCACAAAATTTTAACATTGACAAGCTTATTTATATTGGAGACTGTTTGTCTTATTCATAAAGCCAACAGAAACCGAGTTATTCCTGAACATGATTATAACACAAGACAAAATAGAAACATTCCAATCCCCCAAGTCATCCCTGACAAAGAATTCAATTATTCATGAGGGCATAAAGATGTACAATCATTTACCTTCGCAAGCAAAAACTATTAAATCCTCACCTTCATTTCGGGAGGAAGTTGAATTCATGCTCCTTGAGAAGGCATACTACAACATGCAGGAATATTATGAGGATCGATTGTTATGAGAAGACATGCTATCGGTTGTGTAACAGGCATTCTCTGATTTAGCAAATTTGCAACATTTTAATATCCCTGTAGTATCATCAACCCTAGCAGCATTTTATATCTACATTATCATTATATTATTCTATTAGTTATACGTCTGCACGTTTTGTAATTCTTTTTTAATTATAGTTTCTGTACTTTTTATTCTACCAAGCTTTGTCTATGAGATTTTATATATCTTCGACAATGAAGTAGGTATACTTCGATTTGCTTTGATTTGATATATGTGCGTGAAATCCATGCTGAACAGAGAGTAATATTGTAGCACAATAAACATACTCATTCCAACATTTCTCCATTTAGCTATTAAATTGTCGCGCTGAGCCATGGTCAAGTACTAATATCAATTCTAGACCAATATAACTCGAAGATTCAATGTGGTTTTGATAGGCTTCAACTAATATGACCTAGATATATTCCACAAATTAAGTATTCTAGATTCAAACCGGGAACCATTGTCAAATTTCAATTTTCCTATTTTAACAATATTCTTTGAAGTCCAGGAGGACAGGCTGTTGTTTATTAAGGTATTCAAAATGCAAATTCGTGAGAGTGTTTAAAAATTCATTAGTCTGATATCTTGCCCAAAATTCCTATTGAATTTACTCCCGACAATGTGTGTGGATAATCCACTAATATATTCACTTCGCCACACATCAAGGAGTTTGCAGGGACCTCGTCCGCTGATGGACAGGAAGGCTTTTGGGTGCTTCCATACCCACAAACCCGTTACTTTCCACAGTCACTCTTTGAGTTCAAAGTTTTTGGCAAGTGTGAAACCAGGATTTATTCATTCATGGCCAGAAGCAACAATGAGACAATGATAAACATATTCAGTTCTACTAATTCACAGTTGTGCTAAAAAAATCTTTATTTTACTCGATGTTATAAGTAAGACACAGACTAATCGTGGCCGAAAATGCTGACTCTATGATTCAACTGAGTTGACTGGTTAGTGATAATGCATTGATAATATCAAATAAAGGAAATTAGTTGAGAATTCTGAATAATTGAATGTAGTTATCATTCTATCCGTTACGGACCTGGGCTTCCCGAAGGTTTCTGCGTTGTACTTGTGAATTCCATTTTCGATCCTTCCTCTTATTTCCAGTACCTAAGGAAGAGAACTATAGTTCTCTTCCTTATATTAGAACAGGACAATATGTAAATGAGTGTTAAATATTTGCCGTCACGATTTTATTGGTCTATGAGGATCAATCTTCAATAACTCAATCTGAAGATCAAACATCTCTGAAATAATAATGAACAATACACCTTCACCAGGAGTTTACGCCCTATACTTGAAATCAGTCAATTAATATAGGCCTTGGATATTCACTAAGCTTATTCCAAATCGAAAGTGTTGAGTATGGGACTCCACTGGGTGGATTCCTGAGGAGTGAAGTGTTGTGTAGGGCATCAACGGGGTTTATTCCGGAGTACTGTGGTGTTGGTTAGGGCCTCAACAAGGTTTATTCCGGAGGCTCGTGGTGTTGTGTGGGTGCCTCATCAGGGTTCATTCTTGAGGATTGTGATGTTGTGTGGGTGCCTCACGGGGTTTATTCCGGAGGATTGTGGTGTTGTGTGGGTGCCTCAACGTAGTTTATTCTGGAGAATTGTGGTGTTGTGTGGGTGGCTCGACGGGGTTTATAACGGAGGATTGTGGTGTTGTGTGGGTGCCTCAACGTAGTTTATTCCGGAGGATTGTGGTGATGTGTGGGTGCACCAACGGGGTTTATTCCGGAGGATTGTGGTGTTTGTGGGTGCCTCGACGGAGTTTACTCCGGAGGATTGTGGTGTTGTGTGGGTGCCTCAACGAGGTTTAATCCGGAGGATTGTGTGAGTGTGGTGAATAATGAGTGATATGTGGAAACCATATGTATATAGTATCTGTGAACAAAAACCTGTGGAATAATTCGCATTTACCAGTATCATTATCGAAATCATCAGTGACACAATATGTATACATCAAATGTGTAAGCAATAACCCATAAAATAAATCAAATATACCAATATCATCATTCTAAGCCATAGACAGAATTAATGAACAAACATTAGTGAAGCAATATATATGTATATTATCATAACAAGTGCAATTTATCCAACATATCAAACCATTATGCTGACCCAAAGGAATAAATAACCATGGATATTAGTGAAACAATATGCATGTACATATGTGCAAACAATCACCTGTAAATTCATTGGATTATACCAATCTCATCATTTATCTAAATAAACGATAAAGAACCACTCGTTCAAACACACCTATCAGAAAACTCGCCATGAAAATCCAACTTACAGCTGGCCGCTCTGTTTTGAACTACTTCCACTATGTCAACTGTCATAATTTATAATGAAAGTTCAACTCGTATATAACGTTTCGGTTCCAATGAAAATGGATTAAAAATGATTCAAGTCACCTTACCTACATATAATTCCATAGCAGGAGATGTTGTCAGGACCAGGACCCAAGCTGAACTGTCTTCTGATCGATTTTGTGCTCGCTTTTATAGGAAAAAGTTGTATCTAGGGAGACCGCCTTTGTTTCCAAGAATCCCAAATTATCCGACTGGGATTTGCCAATATTCTAATTTCCCGAATGAATTTGCACTCTGAAACTTGCATAAAAGTGGTCTAAGATATCTGTTGTACAGTGGGAACCAGATTTCCCTTCTGAATAAATACGGAATTTACCAAATTACAGCCATAAACTTTGGTCTTTGACGTATTGTTGACATCCCACGCTACAGAACAACTTCTACTTTGAAACTCTATTTCCAACTCTCAAGCTCGGTAAGGTGGGTACGAAGTATATCAGCTTGACGAAAAAAGTCTATCCTTTCATTTAGTATATTTGACTAGTAGAGAAATATTATAGGAAGATGACAGGGTAGCGTGAAAGTTGAAGTGTCATCCAAATGTTTATAATAATTCCTAGATTTGGTTTTAATATTTCCTAGATTGGGTTTTTCTGACTCTGGAGTTACCATTCTCCCTATCAGCTACATCAAGAAAGTATATTCTTTCATTTAAGGTGTGAAATAAATAGAGATACATTATTGAAAGATTGCAGGATAACGTATAAGTTGAAGGTAACTCCTACCTGCTTATAAAGTTCCAAGATTCGATTTTTCTACCTGTAAAGTTACTATCATTTTGATCAGATTGATCAATGGAATAAATTCTATGATTTAGGAAGTCATTTCAGCGGAGAACTATTATTGGAACAATACAGGGTATCGTTGAAGTTGAATACCCTCATCTCTATAATGTGCCCATATTTGCCCTTTCTGTTCCTAAGATTGATATTTTTACGCTCAGATCATTCAATGAAGTGTGTTTTCCAATTCTAGATGTCAAATAGTTAGGAAAATGTGATTGGCAGATGGCCACGTAGTGCTGAAGTTGAATTGTAGGAAGTACATACATCGTTACCTAAGAAGCGTATGGACTCCATCGGAAACTTTTTTCTTGGAAGTGCATATGATGATTCCTGCTTGATGTGTTCTTCCGAATGATATTTCATCCTCAGACGTTGCTCTGATGTTTTCCATAGTTGACTTCATAACGCTAGTTTCTTTTTTGTTTAAGAAAAAACACTTCCCCTATCCACCAAGATCTAGGAATTTATGTAATCTAACGAGACCCCGGGTTACACCTTCCCACATGGTTTACTGCGGGAGCTGCGCTGGTGGTCTGGATAACCACACCTCCGGCAGATATGGGGGCAAGTCATCATTGACTGCAGTTTTATTCGGTTGAACCCAGTGGATAGAATTGAACAGGGTTTCTCACCCGTTGGGCACTTCCGCGTCTCATAGCGACTGGAAGATGCCAGAAGGCATCTGGTCCCAGTCTGTCCATCGCAGCCCCAGCATCCAGAATGTTCGCTTTCCGAAATGGAAGTATCCATTGGGTTCGAACGCGTATTCTCAAATGTCTGGGTAACGTGGTCTACCATTTTCCTGGTAGTTGACGATTCCGGAGTTCAGCGATTCTGGATTGACCCTCCTGTTGGACCAAAATAGACCATGACAGAAATACTAGTCACATCAGGATCCATATACTCAACTTTTGGAAAAATAATCGAAACCGTTCTCCATTCATCACCGAAAGGCAAGTTACCACAAAAATATTGACACAGGGTCAGGTATCAAAACCATTCACTGTAAAATAAGCACATCCAAATTCTACTCTTCAACAACTCCATTCATCACAGAAATACTGTTACTGCGGAAAGAAACAGGAAATTTGGTACAGGCACTACAGTATTTCAAATCAAGATACAGATATTCACATACCTTCAGGTATCAATACCCAATTCAGAAAAAAAATAATCACCGGATTATATTTTCTCTCTAACAATCTTTAATCTAGTTGAGCGAGTTACAGCAGACAAAAACAGTATATTCGGTACAATCCCCAAGTCACACAGAAAATGAAGATGAATCACCTAAAACAACAACACCTTCAAAAGGTGAAAATAAGATGTAGTTAATAAACACAAGATCAACACATCGCTTAAACAACCTATAAATCATCACGGAAAATTTCCAAAACATCTATCTATTTTAGCGGAACAAATGATAATATCTAATATATACAAAATTCAAGATCTCTTTCAGTTTTCGATATCCCTTGAAAAAATATTTTCCTGATAAATTTTCGACTATTTTCTAAGACCGAGCCAGAAAACACTCGGCCAATCTGTAATCAAGAGCGAGGGAAAAAATTCCAAACTAACTGATTTCAGTCCTTCCGGTAAGGCTCCAAGTTCAACTAATTTGAAAACTAAAAACCACAACTAAAGAAAATTGCCTGAAATAAACCAGGAAAATATATTGTTCATATTATGAAGCAGGGGGAATAATATATATATATATATATATATATATATATATATATATATATATATATATATATATATTTACAGCTCTTGGATAACCTTGCGTCCGTACATTGTGGTTTTTGCATTACTATCTGCGTCCTCCGTCTTTCTGCGTCCGTATACGGACGCAGAAAAGTTTTCCATGCCATCGGATGTAGAATGTTCGAAAACATAAAGAAATAAATTTTCAGCCGGACGTCCATTTGTGAAAACGGTGGAGATTTACGTATACCGTAGTTCAGCCAAACACCGAGTTGGAGCGCTCTTCGCGCTCCACGTATATCGGGATGGCGTATATTTTTATCACCATTTCGATTCTTCTGCGTCCACGAGATTTGGCAATGTTGTAGTATATCATTTTCCCTATTCTTATTTGGAATTATTATTGCATTGTAACAGGTGGACGTTCAAAGGTGGGTATGCCGTTCAGCGTCTCTTTTAGAATACATCTTATATTGGAGTTTTTATTTCGCCTTCTTTCGACGGGTTTGCATTGGGTTATTCATTATGCAGTTTTTTTGTTTCTCACTGAACCTTCATAGTCTGAATTCGAAAACTCAAGATGACGAATGAGTTTTGTGATTTATGGTCCGATTTCATTCCAAATTGGTTTTGGGGTCAAAGATTATGAAGGTTTTGTCAAAATTCAAAAATCGAAGTTCTTCAGATTTGTGACGTTAGTTACTATGTGACCAGAAGATTCCAAATCTTGCCGCGCAATATTTTCAGTTTTAATATAGGTATTCTTGTAAGCAAGCTTTTGAATTTGTTATTCACACAATGACCTACCCAAATCTGGAGAAATTATTTTTCCGTTCCGAGCTGGCGAACGAATTTTGTGATTTAGAGTCCTATTCTAATCAAAATTGGTACTCAGGGCTTTTTGTTGTGGGAATTGAAGAATTCATGGTCGAAATGACAGAACTAAAGAGCGTCGACAAGTTTGTTGATTTATGGTTCACATTTTCAAAAAGTGTACCAATGAACATGGTAACTACTTAGGTTCCCTAGAATATTCTTCAAAACATGACTGTTTGATATTTAAAAGAAACATTTTTTCCTGCAAAAACAAATGTTGTGTGTAGCATGTGCATAAAGCATATTTGTTGCACTCAGAACTTCATGCATCAAATATACACTTTTTGCACTAGTTTCACAAATAACTATCATTACCAATAGTTCATACTCAGTTTTACTGTAAACATGTTTTTGAGTGCTTTTTTACCTCTCGTGTATTTCAACTGCTGAAACAATTTCCATACTAAATTTGTTGAAAAGAAAGGCATTTTGTTTTTTCGGTTTTGTTAATTGAATGAAAGGCTGATATTTCAAAAATCTACTATCTGAATGGAAATGCAAAGTTTCATTTTCAGATTTTTTCTTTCAAGTTAGGGTCCTTTCACGATATCTATCAGATGTAGTTCAACGTCCAGCGTGGCTTTAGCCGGGGTAGTAGCTGTTTTCTTTTAGATATCACCAAAAATAGCTTCTTTTTTCGGGAAAAGAAGCCATTATTTTTTGAAAAGAAGCGGTATCGAATGATTCATTTTGTATGTCATTCGGCAACATTTTCCAAGCACTTAAATCTATAATTGAAGAAATATCCCATATGACGCACAAAGTGAAGTTTCAAGACAAATTCATTACTTCATCTGAAAAGATAACTTGGTTTTTCACTACCAAAAATGGAAACAAGATTCATCATCAATAAGTTTTATGCGTACCATCCGATTCAGAATAATCGGAAACGTAAAGAAAAACAAAATTCAGCCAGAGGTCAATTTGTCAAGAATCGTGGATAATTCCGTACATCGTAGTTAAACAAAACTGCGCCGCCATCCCCTCGCCATTTCATGGCGTATATTTTTTTGCAAGATTCCGATCTTTTTGCGTCCAGAAGGTTGGGTCTTTTATTTTCAGTTCGAGCTAAGAGTGCATAGTGACAAGTGGACGTTCAATGGTGAGTATGCCGTTCGACATATTTTCCTAAATAGTCCTGAATTAGAATTTTAATTTCGCCTTCGGGTTGGAATTTGCTAATTTAAAGGTCCTAGTGATACTACATTTCCTCAAACTATGTAGTTTGTAAGGAAACAATATTAAAGGAAGTTTTTTGATTTGTTTCGCGTTTCAGCGATAGTAATGTACAAACAAGGGAGTCGGCTATGGGCGCTCACTGTTGCCATGTGAATACCAATAGACCGTTACATTTTCTCGTTCAATATTTTTACGTATACTTATTCATGAATTTTTTCTCAGCATTGATAAGAAAATCCAGAAAGAGCATAATGGCAACAAGAGGGAAAAAAATATTGTTATTAGCTCAACAAGAAAATGAAGAGATCGAAAATCATCCTTTATTCCTCCCACCTTATGAAACTACTAAAGGAACATCTTCGGTACAACAACAAAAGTGTGAGTATATACGCACTAAGCTTGATGTGTCATACGGTAGATAGCTTTCAGCGTTATCTAATATATAAAAATGAATAAAGTTTGTCTCTTATAGACTCGAAAACGGCCAAACCGATTGAGCTGAAATTTATGGGTTATGTTCGACAGATTACGGGATGGTTTGTAGAGTACTTCAAGCCATTTTCATCAAGATAGTAATTTTTGTCAATCGCCATATTCTCATTTTAAACTTATTGAAAAATTAAATTATATTGGGTTGATGGACTATCACTCTTGAAAAAATCTTTATATTTGAAATTTTCTTTACTTTTAGTCGCTATAAATGCGTTTTTTAGGTCTCAACTGAAATTTTATTGTTGGATAAATTGATATTTGAAGATGATAATTTCACATAAATATTGAATTGAGTTATCCGAACATATATGACAGACATACTTCAATACCTATGCAAAAAAATTATGTGAAATATTTTTTTCGACAGGCATTGAAAAGACGAATGAAATATGTCCCAGCCATGAATCAATGGAGACTTTTGGTGAGTTTATACCATGGTTTTTACTCATAATTTCGAAGTACCAAATCCCGCTTTTCAAAATTATTTCATGGGTTTTTCTTTAATGTTAACACGGGTAAGAGCTTATTTTTTCATGTTCGAAAAATAATTTTGTTATAAAAGATAGGTTTTTGAAAAAAATAAATGTTGTTGATTCATTGCTGAATTCCTGTTTTGAAATAATCAACTGGTTATTTGGGTTCAATAGATTCAATTAAAATTCAAATATGTTGTACTCTAGGAAAATATGAATCATTCCATAGGCATATTTTGGATACCTCTGGTTTTAAAGTTAGATGCATTTGATTTTTTTCTCGTGGTGCAATGTTAATCATTGCAATAGGTTTTTTTATAACGACAACACGTTTGATGATTGAAGTACTTTCAAATAACTTGACAATTTAGCAAAAATCCAAAACAATGAGAGGATTGCTTTCGTTGTCCCACATCAACTGATTGGTACACAAGTCAATTATCTTTATTCCATGGAGGGGAGAGAAGTGATTGGCTAAAGGTCGATTTTCCCCAAAAAAAAAACAACTCTGCACAAACCTGAAGTTGATTGAATTGCCTATAAAACAGATGTTCATTTTTTTCTGATAGACATATATTTTCTACTCAACACCTATTAATTGTGATTGAAGGTTGGGATAAGTTGTGTGATTCCTATCGGAAAGGGCTATTAGTTTGGCAAAATATAATAAATTTGAAAATGTTAAATACAGGTCTATATTTCGATTAATTCCAAAATAACGAATCGTGAGATCAAATGCGGATCGATCTGTGACTGAAAGTTAAGCTTTGTCACTATTTTCCATCATTCGTGATAACCTCTTAAAAAGTATTCCAGTTATCATCACTCATAAGAGACCAAATATTTACCAATAAATAACTGAACAAGGTGAAAACAATACTTTTAATCACAAATAAGTATAACTTTGATATCACAAAATGAACATTTCACATTCGAATGACAATATTATGTGATTTAAAAAAAAAAAAATCTGTGGAAATTTTGTAAATCTTATGGAGATTCCATAAATATTGATGTCACAAAATTCAGTTCTATTTCAGACTTTATAACCGAATAAATATATGGCATTCTGAATAAAAATTTCGAATAGCCGTTTTAGTAGGTGATTTGATAAGCTTCAATTCAGTGTAGGTGCTCAAAACTAAAAAAACTTGCTTGAATTAAGACCCAACAATCTTTACATCAAGGAAAAAAATTATTTCCAAATTTTGGTGATTTCTTCATAGGCGCCTAACTTATACACTGTGGTTTTTGTTAGTCTTTCCTAATGACTTTTCAACGGGTTGACGAACAAAAATGGGGCGAAAGCTGATAATACTTTTTTTGTTATTGTCCGACAAATGGCGAGACAACTTGAAAATTCAACATCGTTGAAAACCATCTGAATTCTTTTAAATTTAGTTTTTTTACATTATGAATTTGAAATGTCGAAGCATAAGTGCGGATATGAATGATACACTTACCTCACTTAGGACAAAAATTATTGTGAAATATATTTCCGATACTACTTTTCGAGAGAAGACTACGCAAATGGCGATAAGAGCACGTCAACATAAAAATTTAAAAAAGCATGGGGGTCAAGTGGAACATCGTTGCAAAAATAATTCAATTCTTTTTCAAACATCTGAACTTTTTAATTTCATTCATATGTTTTTTGAATGCACATTCGAAATTTCTTCTTTGAACGATGTTATACTTGATATTTCGAATGTATATGGAAAAATTCCAAAATTTATAGTTGGAAAGACAATTGAATTACCTTTTAGTGATGTTCCACTTGATCCTCCTTGCTATTTTTGAATTATTTTATTTTATTTTCAAATTGATGTGCCCCCCAGTGCCATCTGTCGGGTAGTTGCAATGTATCTTCTCAAAAAGAAAAAATAGTATCGGTAATAAATAATTCCCACCAAACAATTCAAGAGTTATATGTCTATAATTCCTAAAAGTAGTATCGGTGATACCAATCAAAAAGGTACATTCGAACGTCATACCTTCAAAAGTTAACAGGGGGGGGGACTATTAAAACGCTCACTGTATAAACTTTTCTACTGGTAGACTTTTAAAATATAAGACGATATATTTCTTACTTATATTGTTTTCCATTAGATGCATCAAGTGCAACAACAGAAACCGAAAATCCATCCAGTATTGGCCATTTCGACAATTTTCCTGAATCACTCGGAGAAAATAACGAAGATTCTACAACGCCGTTTTGCTGACGAATAACCCCCTATCCATTGAATTCAGTGAATTGAGCAATAATGACATTTCCTCGAAATTACAGTCAATAAAAATAACCAATATTTCTTCAAATACTCCTTTAATGATAAGGGCCTTCTGAGCAATACTATGGAAGAAAGAACTGAACATAATTTTTGAGTGATATCACTAATAATGAACAGATAAATTTTGAAAACTCGTCCTCAATAGATTTGGGGTCCAGTTATCCATTGGACCAAAGTAAACAAGTGAATAAAGAATCAAAAATAAAATTAAATGGAAGAAAGTAAAACGCGAAAAAGATCTCTGTTTTATTGGATTCAGAAGTTCTGAATTTTGCCAGACATCTGCTCAGAAATCATTCTTCAGAAATAGAAGTACAAAAATTGCTTCGCTTCCATCCAATGACCTTAGACGAAAAAGATTAATCACGGAAATTAGAAAACGAGGAAATCATATAAAAAATATAGATAAATGTATCAAACCTATGAAAAGTCATATGTGATGAACGCAGATTCAAAATATATTCCTTGTAAACACTGTGTTGATATTATAAATCTGACAATCTTTGGCGCCACGTTAAAAAAAGTACGAAAATGAAGGTGGAAAGGTACCTTACTCACATTTGGCCAATTCTCAAAGTGTATTGGTTTCGCACTTACCCATTGATGAGGAATTGCGAAGTAAAGTCTTTCCCAGGATGTTTGCGGATAAGATTTCACTTGAAGCCAAATCAGACCTCTTGATATGTAAATTTGGATCACGGTACTTGAGAACACACAGAGAAAGACATCATGTTAATGTTTGTTCTCGGAAGATGAGAGAAATATCTAAACTCCTGATAGAAGTAAAAAGTTTGAACCCGTCTATAAAAAATCTTTACGATGCTTTACAACCGGTCTATTTCTGATTCGTTTGTCCAGGCAACCAAAATAGTTGCAAAGTATGATTCACTAACACAAAAATTTGAATCGCCAACGTACGCGATGAATATTCAAACTTCATTAAAGCAATGCTGCGATATAGCTATTCTAGTCGGTTTGAGAAGAAAACGTGAGAATTTCACTATAGCAAGCGCCGATACAGAGGCCAATTTTGTGATGTTCAAAAGGTTACTTGAAGATGACTGGAAATTTGAAATTTCAACTTCAGCCGCTCACGATTTACATATAAAAAAATGGAACAAAATCACAATTTTACCATTAGCAGCTGATTTACGTGATTTCAGGCAGTACCTCTTGAAAGAAGCAAACGCCTGTTTTGATATACTCAAATAAAGAGCCGACTAATGTCAATGCTTATACATTGTTGATAGAAACAACTTTTGTAGATTAATGTTACTGAATCGAAAACGTGTGGGAGAATTACAAAGATTACCATTGAAGATTTACGAGTAGTTCAGCAACTCATCATTACGTCTGAAGAATTATAGGACTGTACTAATCCCAGTGAGAAAATTCTACTGAAAAAATTCAAGCGAGTTGTAACTAGAGGAAAACGTGGGAGAGGCGTTCCTGTTCTATTCAGTGAAGATATACAAGAACATGTGGATAAAATCATTGCTCTACGAAAAAATTTCGTTCATAACAATAATATTTACTTATTTCCCAAATTGAATACTGAAAATCCTATTACAGGATACCAAATCATGAGCAAACATGCAAAAGCAAGTAATTTAAAGAATCCCAATGCAATAACCTCCACAAAATTAAGAAAACACTTGGCAACCATGTCTCAGATTTTGCTATGACATCAAATGATTTGGAACAATTGTCAACATTTATGGGCCATACCAGTGATGTCCATAAACAGGCTTATAGGCTTCCTGATGATGTTTATCAAACGGCCAAAATTTCAAAACTCCTTCTGTTGATGGAGAAAGTGAAGCATCACAATTCAAGGGTAAGACACTAGACGAAATAAATTTAAACTTAGAAGAGGCAATAATAGAGGATAGTGATAGCGAACCCGAGGAAGACTTCTGAAGAAAATCTACAACAACATGAACCAGCTCTTCCGTCATGTAGCATTCCAATAAAGAAAGAGGTGTCTTGTGCCCTGACACAAGAACAGAAAGACCTTACGAAACAACATTTTGTATCTCACATCAAATCCAAAGTGCCCCCAGAAAAAAGATGTAGAGGAACTCAAGATATTGAATCCCGGAAATTCGACAACAAATCTTGGGAACAAATAAAAGTATTCGTTCAGAATATTTATAAAAAAAATAAGTCATTCCCTGTCAAATCGATCATATGTTTTCGAGATATTCTGGTATTAGAAGTTTCATTTGATTTTCATTACCATATTTTGAGAATTTGTATTTTAGGATTATTGTTTTTATTTTTATATTTTGAGAGTATTTTGAAATAAATGTTATTATTTTACGTGTTTAATTTTTCAATTACTTTCAATTTTACATGATTCATACATCATCTTTTAATTTCATGAATTTCATCCCAACGAAACTGATGTTTACTCCAAATTCTGCTTCTATTATCCTTAGAAAAATATTGAAGAATAGAGAAAACGTTAAAACAAACGTTCATTCAGAATAATGGTCATCATATTCCATACATCATTCTTATTTTTCCAAAACTTTCTATTTTACAAACGGTATGTAACTGAAATAAAAACTGGTTTCTACTTCTATGGGAGATCATCCCAAAAATCTGAAGAATTCATTTAGCCTCTAGTGTCGTGTATCGTCATAACTAACGTTGATTTGCCTTTAAACTGATTATTCAATAATTTGAATGGATAAAATTGAAAACTATTTCCATACAAAGGCACTAAAAAATATTATTAAATACAAGTTTTCAACAAATTCTCTAAAAAATTATGTTTTATAAATCTTGGTTATTGGGTAACAGATTCAAAATTTTGTCGTGCAAGAATACCTAGGCCAAGAAATCAAATTAATATTTTTTAGCGTATTTGTAAAAACATTCTCTTAATATTTTTCATTTATTTATTTTCAGTGCATTTGTATAGTTTGTCTTGAATTTTTTTTATTTTAATTCTCATTTCAATTTTGAATAGAATCGAGCCATAATCACTAATCACGTCGTCATCTGGGAGCCGCCATATCGAATTTATAAATTTTGACAGTCAAATAAAGATCTCCGACCCCCCAAAAAGAAACACATACTCATCAAATTTTTATTCCTATACAGACATGATTTGAATACATTTTATTCACGATAAAGCATTTGATCACGTGGAAGTCAAAGATAGACAAAAAATATTCTTTGCTATTTTAACTTTCATCCCAATTTAGATAACTTTTGAGGCGACCCTATAGTGGAACATACTGTATACTTATACTGATTCACGATTATCACCAATTCCTCTGGCAGAATTAATGGATATAAATCAAATTCGAGGCGCTGATATATCTGGCACCACTGCTTGATGCACAAAAGTTGATGCGATGAACATATTACCCAAAATCGGACGCAGAGTTGCACATATGGTGAATGCGAATATTTGCGGATGCAGAAAAGTCGGTAATATGTGCGGATGCAGAAATATCTGAAAGATGTATGGTCAATTTTGGAAAAAAATATTTTATTTTAAGAGTATATTGAAATTTCAAAGTATCTACGTTTTGTCTCTATAAGACATTGAAAGTATATCATCGGAAAATAATATACTCTTTGATTTATGGGAGACGCTGAAACGTCGGAAGGATGAAAAGACGCAATAAATATAATTTTTATATATATATATATATATTTATATATATATATATATATATATATATATATTTATATATATATTATATACACATGGTGAACAATCAACACTTTGAATACACCTGAATTCATTCACGGAAAATATGACTTATTATCTCAGGGCTTTCCCGTGATAATTATAATCCAAGAAACAGGTGTCCAAATAAACAGCCGACCAATGAATAGAAAAAAATGGAACGGTGAACTCTGTATCAGCAAAAATTATTCGTGGCACGATAATATATTCAACAAAAATACACAAGGCAAATTCAGGTAAAAATAAAATCTCAGTTGAGTACAGAATCACGCACGGAATGAAACAGAAATTATTTACGGGATGAATTATGTTTCCATGCAAAATAATCAGAAGGTCCCTGCTTGTGTGCCAAATTTGTAACGGGTTTTTCTAGGAAGATATGATACTCGAACCAGTTATCAAACTATTATCCCTAGAAATGTACGTTGTCGATTAAGCCAAAGACTAGACTCAAAATATCTTCTTGACTCAACTTTGAATTCCAGGCGCCAGATTTCATAGTGGTTCACTCCACGTAACAGGGTAGCAACAGATGAAGATACGGGGTCTGGTATTTTGAATTGTTTTTTTTATCTCCAAATGACTGTAGGCCTTAATTACACCACTTGGTACTCGACACCGGTTGCTATCATTCAAATAGACAGCCAGTCAGAGTTGTCCACACCCTACCCTGAATTCTTGTTGCATGTGTTCTGATTTCAGACTTCTTATGCCTGAAACTGGAAAGGTAGCCTCTACAGAAAATTCGGAGAGTAGATTACAATTGAAGGTTTATTCAAATTACGGATGATGTCACTTTTACAACAAATAATATTGGTGTTTTCCTTTACAATAGAGGCAACCTTAGTTAACTTGTGTACATGTAACACCGGTAGGTCAAATTTACTATAATAAGAATCTTAATGTAACCAAACAATATTCGCAAATTTCAATCATTAGCAAAAATACAAAAATTAGAATAATTTCACCTCACGGACGATGAATATATTTTTCTCATATTATTTCAAATACGAATCACTTCAGTGTTGATATGAAAAGAGTTCAGAAAGTGATCTTGGAGGATTTCTGTTCTCTATGGGAAGATAGGCTAAATTAGTTACTTTCAAATGTCCCACGCTCGGCTCGAAATATCACTCAGAACCTCATCTGTGATATATCCACACTCCCGTTTTACCTTCAACTCGACACAACATCAGCTGGAAGTGTCACATAAAATTGGCTGGGATTTGGTTTATAAGACATCAACGTTCATTACTTCTAGGAAAAATGTTTCAATAATTTAGCCAATTGAGTATTTCACAACACCACCTTCATGAACTGGAATAACTGTGAGCCCTTGTATCTGTATATTCAGCTATGTAATCGATTATAAGAAATATTTGATAAACGAAATAAACTAGAAGAACGTGTCTCCAAATGAAAATTGTGCTGTGCAAGTGTCTTGAAGAATAATGCCAAGATGAAAAAAACGGTAATCTTTTGTTCTATTGCGACAATTGTCCTCACTCGGGCGCACCACAGAATTAGAGCAACTAAAAAAAAACAATTGATGTACTGATAATACGAAAGGGTTTCATATATCTCCCACTTCAACCCGGAGCTCAACACAGGGCAGTGCTAGACAACGCGGTTCATCAAACTCTTGTCAAGCGGTCGCAACACACAAAACCGAGAATTGGATGCAGTACGACAATGTTTTTGTTCCGATCATCACCTGCAAAAGCCAAAAATATAACAAAACCAATAACCAACCTTTCGGAGCCGGTATGGTTCTCACGTATTACTAAAAGAAATTTAATTTCCATCAACAGTAATTCGAAAATGATTAAACTTTACCTTGAAAAATAAAGAACTTAACACTCCCTAGTGCAAGACATTTATACTGTATAACGATTGCTTCTGTCCTTATGATATTCAATTTGTCATCATGACACTTACAAATATTGTCAGTCCTTGTTGAATAGGTGGATCTCCTTATGTAACTGATACCAACTATATTATTGAATTTTTTGGTTTGCAACCATGAAGGTTCTCTAGATGGGGCAAACGAAATTGAGAGATAAATATCAACAACCAAATTAAAAAGATTCAAGAAACTTTAATTCAGTTAATTCAATTGAAAGAGGAAGATTCGATTATTTGAAATACTTTGTTACAACCACATACCGTAGTTAGATAAGAATATGATGTTCATTCTGTGTACTAATAATAATATATGTATATATATATATGGTTCAATTTTAGAGTTGTAGTTCAAATTTCCGGAACAACGAATTATCAGGTTGAATATTGTTCATTGCATTGCACCTCAATTCGATAAACTATGATCAAATGCTGAGGAATATCATTTCAACATTCATCCACAAAGTTTACAATATCATACAGAGTGCTGCTGACTATTGAACTCAAACAACTGGATTGCCAAAGTGAAGTAACGAATGAAACTGTTGCTGACATATGAAAAGGATTGAAAAAAGAAAATCCTTACCGTTCCATATCCAACTCTTGGATTTTTCGATTGAATAATGTTTTCCCAACATCAAAAAGTTAACAATAACACCCATTATCTCGCCCAATTGATCACTCACAGTTGAACAGTGATTAATTCAAGCAATAATAATGATTGAAGGCCTTATCAAATAATGAAGAAGGATGAATTTGTGAGGTTATGTTAATTAAAAATGATGTACATACCTTTCGGATTTCCCTCCACCAAGCACAATCGGAAACGCACAATTATAATAAAAAATATCAACCCCGAATGCTTGAAAAAATATTCTTAGTAATTTTAAATCCCACGAACAGATCAGGAATAACTAACTTTGGAGCTCCAGGTAGCCGCCGATATTGAAGATAGCTATCTCTTCGGTCGGTATAAGATGTGGTATTTCATGTTGAACCGATATTTTTCGACTTTTGGCCAGCTGTTGACTATTTGAGACCACTATGCAATGGTGTATTTTAAGGTGAAAGTGAAAAATTGGATTTCAGGAGCCAAAAGTATATTTTGTGATCAGCAAACAGAGAAATCCCTTTACACTAATTATAGTTAAGATCAAGCAAGTTTTCTTAAAAAACTGATTACTATTTGAGATCGGCTATCTTGTGATTTCGAGAAATAACACAAATTCGTAATCAGCGACCCAAGAAACCCTTTATACCAAATATTCTTGAAATCAAGCAAATATTCCTAAAAGCCGTTCACCATATTGAGTCAGCCATTTTGTATTTGGAAAAAAAAATCACAAATTTGTAATCAACGACCCAAGAAACCCTTCTATACTAGTTTTCGTTGAAATCAAGCGAATTTTTTGAAAATCTGCCTGCCACAGCGACCCAAAAAACCTAAGAATAAAAAGTGTCAAGTCGATTCACCAATAGCTTAATTTTTGGCCTGCTTTTTACGATTTGGGACCACTGTGCATAATCCAATTTTTTTATTATGCTGTACTTCAGAAACTACGTAATTTAACAGAAAATGTTGAATTGCAGAAATGGTTTGACTTCAAAAAAAGATTGAAATGAGATTTCGAAAAATAAAAACTGCTCATCGGATACGGAGATATAGTTTTAAGAAAAAAAGTTTGGCGGACATTTCTCAATATGGCGACCTTGCAACGATTATCTGGACCATTTTGTTTATACTCCTATGGTAGTTGTTCAATGAAGCCACGCAATGAAACTAAACTAAGGGGACATATAATGGCATACGTGACATGGTAGAGCGCCGCACTACTTATAACATGTTTCATATCAGCTTGACCATTAACTATGTATGTATTATATGAATATATGTATGTTATCAAATCTCTTGCTACTAAATTCTCACCACTTCTAAACGTCGGATCACTTTAGAAAAATTTGCAGCCGTTTTGAGAAACAAGCACGATCATTAGTAATCGTTTCAAGTCAAATTTATTATAATGTTGGTAAATTGAGATCTGTATATATTTTTCTATCATAAAAATAATCGAAATTTGCATTTTTCAAATGAACTATATATGAAAAAAAAAATTAAGAAAACCCAGAAATTATCATAACAAACAGTGATAAAGGAAATGTAACTGTGGCAATGTATAAAAATGAGTATATTGACAAAAGTAAAACCTTATTAGAAGATAAACATTTTTACAAACAACTCAAATCTGATCACACTTGTACTTTACAGCAAAAAGCTAATGAAATTGTTCCAAAACTCAGAGATACCAAGAAAATTAATACTTCTACAGCAAAATCTCTAATGATTTACAATTTGGTAGCTCCTCGGTTTTATACATTACTAAAAATTCATAAACCAATCCTATCAATGAGACCAATAGTATCTTCCATCAATACTCCTACTAGTAAACTCTCTGGGTTTTAACCAAGATATTAACCAATGCTTGTGAAACAGAAAACCCATACTACGTAAAAGATTCATTCACATTCAGTGAATTCATCAATAATTATCAAATCCCACAAAATTATGTTATAATAAGTCTTGATGTAATCTTCCTCTTCACTAATTTACCATTAACACTAATTGAAAATTGTATCTTCAAAAAATGGAAGCAAATAAAAAATTATTGCACCCTTGATGAGTCCCATTTTATGAACATATTAGAATTCAGTTTTGATTCAACGTATTTTGTATTCGACGATACATTCTTTAAACAAATTTTTGGAACTCCTATGGGATCAAATATTTCCCCTATTTTGGCAAACTATGTTATGGATGATTTACTCGATAATTGTGTTTCTCAAGTGAACTTCAACATTCCTTTTATCAAACGTTTTATGGATGATTTGATTTTATATGTACCATATGATAGTATTGAAGAGATTCATTCTATCCATCTTCAATTCTTATGACAGCAATATCCAATACACTTCAGAAAAAGAAATACAGAACAGTATACCATTCTTAGATATGAGTCTAATCAGAACCGAACAAAATACCATTATTACAAAATGGTACAGAAAACCGATATGTAGTAATAGACTTATCAACTGCTGTATGGGGTTGGCTTAAGAATAGCCCCATGGTGAATCCTGCCTGTCGTAAGAGGCGACTGAAAAGATAACCGTAGGTGGAAGATGGTCTCATCGCCCAGTGAAATACCACCATATCGACTTTGTGTGCTGTGAAATGGATCATTCCATGTTTCAGTGTTCGGTCGATACTTTCCGGTCTCCCTCTTTCCTTTTCCCCAATTCCTCCTTTATTTTCAGGTGCATCCTAATAGTCATAATGATGAAGTCTCCTAGAGTAAAACACTCCGGAAGCAAAATACCTCTCCATTCGGATTTCCGGGCGAGAGGTACTCGAGGGGACTCAACATTAAAGATTAATTTTTGCAACATCCGCGGACTCAACAAGAACATCAATGACGTCCACCATCACCTACAGACGAAGAAACCGGATATTCTGGCTCTAACAGAAACACAAGTGAACTCATCCACCAACAAGGTCCATATGCTTTGTCCTGGTTACGAACTCCATTCTCGATTCAGGTTCAAAGGTGGAGTCTGCCCTTACGCTAAGGCTAACCTTTCATGCCAGCGTGAAGAGAGTTTGGAACCGAAAGACTTTGATGTGATGTGGTTCAAGCTATCTGATACCAAACTGACTAAGTTCCTCTGCTGCCTTCACCTATCACCTAATGAACCTTCATATAACGACCTCTTCGAGTTTTTATCACTCAAACTGGACTACATTCAGGAGAACCATCCAACAGCTGAAACCATAATCATGGGAAACTTTAATGTACATAACGCTGCCTGGCTCAAATTCTCTAACAAAACAGATGATGCGGGTCGTCAAGCCGAAGCCTTTGCCATCACTCATGGTCAAGAATAACTGGTCGACCTGATGTCAACAACCAGTCTGCCAATACACTAGATCTTTTCCTCGCCACCAATCCTGACCCGTATAAAATAGAAGTTTGTGCCCCACTTGGAAACTCTGATCACACCCTCATCTCCACAACATGCTCTTTCCATTTACCATCGAGCTGCACAATACCACCCCGTCTCATGTGGCATTACAATTCGGCCGACTGGGAAGGTCTTCGTATGTTTTTCTCAGCGTTTCCATGGAAGAGAGTTTGTTTCTCTTCAGTAGATCCAACACGATGTGCTGAGACAATTTCTGAAATCATCATGTTGGGGATGCAAACCTACATACCGAATACCGAAAGAAGAACATCATCCGATAAGACCTGGTTTAACAGAAACTGCTCTAGAGCTGTGGCTTCCAAACAGGCGGCATACCATCGATGGCTAAAAAATCCGGGCCCTGAGACCAGAGCAGCATATGTCGAGGCTAGAGGCATATGCAAAGAGACAATAGAATGCTCAAAAGATGCCCACAATGCCAAAATAAGATCAAAACTTACTGAATGTCCTAACGGATCCCGTTCATTTTGGTCTTTCGCCAAAGCTGTGGAAAGAAACTTCACTTCCAGCTCATTTCCTCCTCTAACCAAAGAAGATGGAACACGAGCAACGACTGCCCAGGAAAAAGCCAATATCTTTGCGCACCTATTTGCTGGAAATTCCACTCTGGATTCATCGGGAAAACAACCTCCGAACATTACACCTATTGACAGTCACATGCCCGAGATCACCTTTCGCCAACGTACTATCAGAAAGATTTTGCTGGGTCTCAACACCAACAAAGCCTGTGGATCTGACGGAATCCCGCCGATTGTTCTCAAGAAATGTGCCCCGAACTAACACCTGTTCTTTGCAAGTTGTTCAACCACTCTTACAATTTGGGGTATTTCCGTCCAATTGGAAAATTGCAAGAGTACAGCCAGTCTCTAAAAAATGCAAAAAGGCCCTACCTAGCAACTACAGACCTATCGCACTGCTATCTATTATTTCAAAGGTCATGGAAAAAACCATCAACATCGAGCTCATGAAATATCTGGAAGACTCAGGAATTGTCAACGATAGGCAATATGGCTTCCGCCATCAGAGAACAACTGGTGATCTGCTCGCTTACGTCTCACATATATGGCAGCTATCTATTGAAAAGTATGGAGAAACTTTAGCTGTGGCATTAGATATCTCCAAGGCGTTCGATCGAGTTTGGCACCAGGGACTCCTCGCCAAGCTTCCGTCTTATGGCTTGCCCCCTCAGCTGTGTTCTCTGCTTGCTAGTTTCCTCTCAAACAGGTCTCTCCATGAAGTGGTCGATGGAGTTTCATCTGACACTCTACTCATGAATGCTGGTGTTCCGCAAGGATCTATTCTCGCACCAACACTATTTCTACTTCACATCAACGACCTGTTGAAAGCAACTTCATGTCCAGTACACAGCTTTGCCGATGATAGTACCCTCCATACCGCTTTCTCTTCCAGGGCCCCTATATCAGCCCGTGAAACCAGAAATGAACGGAGAAGAAATGTTAATAATATAAATATGGACTTAGCAACAATTCTCGAGTGGGGATCTAATAACTTGGTAGAATTCAATGCAAACAAAACACAAGCATGTCTTTTCTCTAAAAAAGCCGATCTCACTGTGCCTAACATAACTTTGTCAGGAGTAACCATACCACTGAAGTCATCCATATCGATGCTTGGTATTACTATCAGCAATAACCTTTCCTGGGAAAATCACGTGAGGTCCATTGCCAAAAGTGCATCCCAAAAACTTGGTTTTTTGTTTCGTGCCAAGAGCTATTTCACCCCCACTCGGCTGCTTATGATCTATAAGGCACAGATCCGACCTGTCCTGGAATACTGTTTCCATATTTGGAGCGCGGCACCTGAACATATCCTGAGGCTATTGGATTCTGTCCAAAAAAGGGCAATTCGTCTCGTCGGTGATGCCTCGCTTACAAACTCGCTCACTTGTCTGGAACACCGTAGAAAGTTAAGCGATTTGTTTCTATTTCATAGATATTTTCATGGGCGATGCTCTTCTGAAATATCAACAATCGTTCCTGCTTTGGCAGTCTCTTCGAGACTAACCCGTCGAATTCAGTCATCACACCCCTTCGTGGTCACTTTGGAGACCTGCAGAACATCACTTTCCAAAGACTCGTTCATCCAACGAACAGCGAGGCTTTGGAACTCATTGCCTAGGGAGGTGTTCCCCGAGGCATACATCCTCCAGAAATTCAAGAAGAACACCAACTCCTACCTTCTTACCCTTGGTTCCCACGATGTTCTCTGAACATTACAGGATATCCCTTTTCGTGGGAACCAGAACATAAAAAAAAAAACTACCATTCATACCATCCACAAAAAATGAAAATCAATTTGATAATAGCTATGAAAACTAGAATCGAAAGAATCACTCATATCAATTAACAACAAAAATGTCCAATCGAATTTCAGAAAATATTACTAGAAAATTCCATTCCTATACAAAAAATCTCATCAATAAATCACTTTTTAACCAAAGAAACTCTTTAATCCCTTCAATATCCGAACAAAATTTCAGAAGAGAAGAATTGAGAACATCTATATTTAGATCTCTTCCCATATCCACGAACCCTCACTCCAAAACTAACAAATGTATTAAAAAATGAAAATATCAAAATCGCAAAGAGAAATGTTGAAACCATATCAAAATTACACACAAAAGTGAAGATTTCTGATTCAAAATAAATAAAATCTATCATATCCCATAAGAGCGACTGTGAACGTAATGTTAATTCATGTGCTCTTTCTGAACATGTAAATGAAAGAGATCATCGGACGGATTATGATAATACAGAAATTCTAGATAACGAAACCAAAGAAAACGAAAGAATATTTCTAGAGATGGTTACATAAAAATGATGAGGAATATACCATTTGCTAGAAATGAATAGAAGAAAAGATATATCGCCCTGTGATCAAAATTTTCCGCCTTGAATTTGAATTGATTGAGAAAGAAGTTATCATTGTCAAAATTCATTTCATCTTTCATGAATTTCTGTTCATTTAATGTGCTAATTTTACATCAATCTCACGTTAGTAAGTAGACAAACAATTTATAATATCATAATGTAATCCATACCATTGTAGTCGTCCTGAGGAAGGCAATAAAGATTGCCGAAAGCTTGACGGATACCAAAGAGTTTTCCTAATCAGCCCTATACCTGACTGCAACCCCAAATAGAATCAGCTTGTATGCCAGTCACTAATTCACCACATATATATATATATATATATATATATATATATATATATATATAAATATATATATATATATATATATATATATGTATATATATATATATATATATATATAGTGTCTAAAGTTTATTTTTGAGTCGCAGATGATTCCACATCTGATTTCATGAACATCCTGTTCATATTTTCAACGAATCAAACCATGTGGAAATTGTGAAAAGACGTACATAGGCCAAACAAACAGAATAATCTACATCCGCAAAGAAGAACACAAGATTTCTATACGAAACAAAGAGACCACATCGTCACTATTCCAACATGTACTGAAAACAGGACACAGCATTTACTTTTAGAAAACTCCGACACTGGGCAAGTGATGAGAATTTCCGTTAAAGAATAACGTAAGAAGCCATTGAAATCGAAAAACGACCACATTATATGAACAAAAGGGATGACAGTCAAAGACTACCAACCATATGGCGATCTATCTTGACCCACCTACAAATTAATCAACAACAAAACATCAACGGGGATGAAACATTGACGCTTTCAGCAGATAGTTCACCCAGCAACTCGACGACCTGGCAACGGCGTGTCTAACAGCGACCTCCTCCGGTCCCATACAAAGCAGAACACAAAAGGAGGAGACCGATCGTGGAGATCGTGCACAATTGAGCAACACCGGTGGCGATCTGGCAACAACGCATCCAACAACGACGTCTTCCTGCTCCACACGTGACAGGGCACAAAGGAAGGAAACCGATCGTGACGATCGTGCGCAATCGACTAACAACCATTACAAATTGAGGAGCACAACACGAAAAACATCATTTGAGTTCGAAACAATAGAATGACATTACTTGAAGATAGCAAATGTGCATTTGTCGAAACATCGTGAAATCGGACCTTTTTACCACCAAGAACACGGACAGAAACCCGAGAAACTATATATATATATATATATATATATATATATATATATATATATATATATATATATATATATATATATATATATATATATATATATATATATATATATATATATATATATATGTCCAAAGTCAAGTATGGACTCGATTTGTGGATCGTACTGCCGAGTTCGAGCTCAGCGCGTTGACTTTGGCTACGTAGTCAAAGTCATGCACAACTAGTACCACTTGTAATGTCAACTTTGGCTACGAGAGTTTGGCTTCGAAACTATATAATGAAAATAGTTAGCGAGGTCAAACTCGCACCTGAAAAGCGTCACATAGCTTTTTATAAAGGGATAATTTTAACAAGGAAATGAATAAACTGATATAACGCTATATTCCTTCAATCAAATTTGGACATGCATATACTTCCCGAGAGATCTGTCGTATTTCTGGAAAAAATACTATCAATGTATAACCATATTTCGTGTAGCACCTACATTTCCATAGAGTATTATTGTATTAAGTATACACAGAAGTGTTACGTCAACTTCGTTTCCAGTTGGAAATATGAAATGTACGTTGTCTGGTAAAGAACCCCGCGCCAGATACTGGGAAAATTTTTAATTTTTTTTCAGATATTATGGTACAAGTCACTAGAAGTTACCCATGCAAGTTTAAATCAGTTTCTATGTCTAGTTTCGGAGATATTAATTTTTGAAAATCATAAAAATGTCTGTTTTACTTAAACAAAGCAAGGTTAACTTATCAAAAAGTATTACTTTTTAGATTATTAGTATAACTGAAT